>CAJPIZ010000341.1:0-26753 GCA_905368565.1 Medioppia subpectinata
CATTAGCAGTAAGAGCACAGGTATGGACATGGTAATAATTTTAAACCACATAACACTAATGTTAAATCTAAAATTATACAATTTCTGTAAAACGAATTACAAAATATAGTTTTATTCAAATTCAATTCATGACAGATAACGTGGTATTAAGTAATCGACAAATGAATCCTAAAATAAATAAAATATATTTAATATTTAAATTTTTAACAATTAACAAAATAAAAGTACGCTATTTCTGGCCGCGTGGCGATGGTGTGCAATGACCGCCAACGGGGGTCGTCTTAAACGACGAGCTCCGGGACGGGGGCTCAAAGACGGCACTCTCGCTTGGAATACCGCATTGCGCTCGCACTTTGTCCATCTCTCCCACAACGGCCCTCATGTGCGCCTCGAACTCGGGCTCTATGAGCCGTCCGCCTGACCGCAGGTATAAGCTGGGCCGCCCCGGACTGGGTGTCAGAATTGGTGTCTGTGTGGGCGATGGTGTCCGCCCTCCCGATTCGCGCATCGTCTCAACCGGTGGGAGCGCTGAGTCCAACGCTGTGCTCTGGAACTGCTTGAAGTCCGACACTCCCGGCTCTGCTATGCTCTTCATCCACGCCTCGTATTGCGGATCAATGACAGGCCTTTTTTGACTGTTCATACCTGTGCTCTTACTGCTAATGATTAGTAGAGCTAGAAATGAAATTTTTAATGTATATTCAGTGTAACATCATTTATGTGTTTTCATTAAAAAGCACACACAACACTCTGTGAAGGCATTGCAATTGTACTTTAATAATTAAAGTTTAATTATATTTTTTGTCACCAAAATGTCACTTTTTTCTAGCCATACAGTAATAATTAGCTGATAATGTCTTTGTGTTTTTTAGTGAGTCTTAGGTTTTGTGTGTGTTTTACTTGATTTGCAATTTTGTTTGAAATTTACTATTTTTGTTTGTTTTGTACAATAATTGTTAAGGTTTTATAATTTTTTCCGTAAAATACATTTGTATTTATTAATAATGCTAATAAAAATCGTAATTATTTTTGAATCATTGCTTTATATGTTTAAAATCATTAATTTTTAAAAGGTGTTTAAAACAGACATTCAATTTACAATTATTTTATTTTAATTTAATTAATTAAATTCAATGCATGACAAATAACGAGGTATTAAGTAATCGACAAATGAATCCTATATTGAAACACAATAGAAATACATAATAATTACACAAATAATGAATTAATAAAAAAAAAATTACCGTATTTTGAGGACAATTACTTCGTGCAAACCAATCCAATAGACACGATATGGCCATCATTTCATGACCAAACACCACATATAGTAAAATTATTGTGTTATCCCAATTGTAATTGCCTCGAGATCGTAATAACATACACATACCTGTATATCGTAGAGCAATTGATAAGTTAAATGGACATGGTAATAATTTTAAACCACATTACACTAATGTTAAATCTAAAATTATACAATTTCTGTAAAACGAATTACAAAATACTCACTGCCACCAAGTGCCATATGTAACATAAAGACCCAGGTGACAAATCTCATGCCCACAGACATTACAAACTCGTGAGCGACGGCCGACAGCGTTAGCACAGCTACGGTGGCGACAAACTTATTGCCATTAGTGGCCCGATATAGGGGTCGGTATACGTAGGCGTAGATCCAGTCCTGGACCAACACATTTACCTCGCGGAAGTAGTCGGCCATCTGTGCGCTCCGCCACCAGTGGCCGTAAAAGCGTCGGTCGCCGAACTCCAGGAGCTCTGCGAATATGTTTTGAAAACAATGCCAAATGAGGTATAAATAGCAGAACAGGTGTTGAGTCTCGAAGAGAAAACCACTGATGAGTATTGTGAAGGCGTTGGACACGCCGTACGGCCGGAGCCCAACTGTGGACAGAGTGCTGGTCACGTACGGCCGCATATACGCTGTCCATAGTATTATGATTACCAGTATTTGAAAGATGTTGCCTAATATAAAGCTCCACCGGATACCAGTTTTGGATCTAGTTTTTTGTCATAATGATGTTGGTGTATTAATAATTTTGAAAATGATCCAATTAGCTAAGTAATCATAACTAACCTCGGATATTTATTTCGGTATATAAGCGTTGGCGCAAATAAAAAATATACAAATTGTGATAGTTTTGGGTAAATTAATGGTAACTTCTTGTCAGTGCTTTCAATATCACTTTGAAATACATTTGTTTCCATTGAATATGAATGTAATTTCATTATTATGCGAAACTATTTTAATACAATGTATGTTAAATGTATGTAAATTAAGTATAATAAAAACAAATATTATATAAGTGATATAAATGATGGCATAAAACTTATATAATAATCACTGACCAATTCTAATAGGAGTGATGAGGAGCATATTGGTCTGAGGTTAGCCCATAAAATGAACCAGGTGGTAAAGCTACTTATGCATAGCAAATAAACCACAAAAGTAATTGACCACATTGTGTTTATTATATTCAATAGTTTCTCATTATAATTGAATTGTAAATATATTTTAAGGCAATTGAATGGGAAATAAATTGCAAATATAGTGATGTGAATGACTGTCCAGCAAATGAATCCTATCGGAAAGTCGCCAAAAATAAACACCAGGTAATCCAAATCGTACCAAAAGCTTAACACGTAGAAATAATATTAGCATGGTTTATTAATAAATTATTAAACAACATACATTGAGTGATCGGCCCAATAGTTGCCGGCCCGAGATATCAGCCCTATGCAGGCAAATGCAGCTAGCACATTATATACACTTCTTATATCGGGATTGCTTTCATATAAATCGCTAAAATTATAAATATTTATCATTTTTATATCTGTTTTAAATTTTATACAAATAAAACATTTAATTAAATAAGCATTACGTTAGCGGCGATGGACGGCAAACAAACTTTTTGTTTGAATACCGTTTATATAATTTGTCTCTTATATCACAATCATTGTCATCGACGGTATTATTATTAACATCTGCCATAATATGATGCATAGAATGAATACAGAATTACATTTAAAACACTTGAATTCAGCAACAAAAACAACTAACTTAATAAAATTGTGTCATAAAAATTCAAATACAACCCTTTAAATAGTCATAACTTTAAAAGTTATGTAAAATTAAAATAATTTTTCTATCACTCGCTCACTGAATGGTTATATTAGAACTTTTGCACAAATAAAAACTCTAGAAAGTTTCTTAAAACTTCTAAATACATTGTAATTGTTTGAGTCATATGAATACAGCACATTAATAGAAACATTCTTAAGAAAATTTCTATTTATTTTTAGCAAAATATTTTTTAGGACATTTTAGGACATTAGGGCAATCATTGATGTGTATTGAATATTAATAAATAACAAGGTTAACGACAATTTGATAGGTTAACTAAAATTCGTGATAAGTTTATAAACGTATAAAGTAACATTAGTCCCATGTTGAAGTATAGCCATAGACTTAAGCTAATATTCCATATTAAATCCCATAGGGTGGGACCGGAGGTGGGGGTAGGAGTAGTAATTGTATAAACTACCTTTTCATACGGAATTGTAAATTCTTTAGTTTAAGAATTTCATTTTTAGGTAGTGTAGATTTTGGGTAATACACGTCAATATCATGTGCTCTTATATACACTATTTTATCGGAGAGACAAAGGAGGCTGGAAATTGTGGGTGGAGACTATGTGCAAAAGGGTGTTCATTTAAATACCCAGTACAGATTATTATAATCAACTATGATTGTTTGTAATTGGTAGTTGAAATATAAGTCTTAGAAATGTGAGTATCAATATATAGGTAACATTCACCGTGATTTTTAAAAATCATATTTGAACTTAAGTTAGCATAGTATTACTTGTAAAGTAATATCATTTTATACGGTATATATGTTATATGTGAAGACTCAAATAGTCCAGATTGGTCTTTTATGGTTATAACCATAATAATTATGAGTGACAATTAATGTTAATCTCTCTCTCTCTCTCTCTCTCTCTCTCTCTCGTTAGAAATGTTTAACAAAACATTTTGCAAACTTTAAACAAAAAATACATTGTTTCATTTACTAAACATGATTTTTATTCAAATTCAATGCATGACAGATAACGTGGTATTAAGTAATCGACAAATGAATCCTAAAATAAATAAAATATATTTAATATTTAAATTTTTAACAATTAACAAAATAATATCACAGTATTTTTGGGGCAATTAATGCGCGCAAACCAATCCAATGAGCTAAATGTTATCATCATTTGATTGCCAAACAGTAAATAAAATATAACTATCGTGTTATCAATGTTGTAATTCCATCGGGATCTTAATAACATCAGCATACCTGCGATTAAACAGGGACAAGTAATATGCAAATACTGTCATATAGATCATTTGCCAATAAAATATATCACAGAATATTCTTTAAATAAAATTGTTTGTATACTGAATATTCTGTATATTTCATTATGTTAACACGCATCATAAAAATACTTACTACCACCTAGAGCCAAGTTAAAAATGAACCGCCCAGGTCACAAATCTCATCGATAGGGACACAATAAACTCGTGCACTACGGCCGACAGCGTCAGCACCGTTACGGTGGCCACGAGTTTACCGCCTCCAGTGGCCCGATATAGGGGTCGGTACGCGTAGGCGTAGATCCAGTCCTGAACCAAGATGTTTGAGTCACGGAAATAGTCAGCCATCTGTGCGCTGCGCCACCACTCGCGGTAAAACAGTCGGTCACCGAAACGCATGGCTTCGGCGAACATGTTTTGAAAACAATGCCAAATGAGGTATAAATACGTGAAGAGGTGTTGAATTTCGCAGAGGAAACTCCCGCAGAGGAATGCAAACACGTCGGCCGTGCGGTACGGCTTCAGACCCACGACCGACAGCGCGCCCGATATGTAAGCCCTGACGTACGCCGTGCCCAGAAATATGATCATGAGCATTTGAAACCCGTTGCCCAGTATGAAACTCCAGCGTATAGCCGGCGCCGATCTAGGCGTGGTGTGTATTTTGCAAAAAGTTCACACATGATTAATTGATATACAAAATTTCACATGATTAATTAATATACAGTAAACTAGACAGTGTGTAATGGTAAACCACTAATCAATATCTCAAATGATAGATAGATATCAAATGTATAAAATCCATGCCATAAACATTCATGATAGTCACTGGCCAGTGCTAGCGGGTCCCCGAACCGACCGATGCATTAACTTTAACACTATTTAAGGTGCGGCCGCAATGGCCACTCGTACGCAAATTTTAACAAATCTATTTTGGGAACTTTAGAAGTAGAAAGCACGGGTTTATAGCCCGGTCGCCATCTTGGCCGCCATCTTGGATTTCTTATCTTATCGTTTTAGTCATCAGTTCTTATCATACCTTATCAAGAGATAATGGATTTAACCTTTGGACCCCATAGATCAAACTACTGATAAGGGAGTTGACCTATGGACCTTATAGATCAAACTACTGATAAGGGGTTTAACCTATGGACCCTATAGATCAAACTACTGATAAGGGGGTTTAACCTATAGACCCTATAAATCACAACAAGGGTAATATAATTGACATACAAATTTTAATTAAATATTTATAAACCTTACTAAGAAAAGTTAATTTATAAAAAGATTTTACAATTAATTGGCTACAGAAATTTACATACCAAACGATGACAAAAATGTTAGACGTGAGTTGTGACCATCCTGGTTGAAGTTTAACCAACAAATGAAGAGAATGTGATTTTGCAATGAATTATATAATGAATTTTTATTTTGAATGTTTACGCATGCGTAGAATCATAATGCGCATGCGTTGACATTAATTGCATGCACAAAATGTATGCGTTATATAAAAAAGAAATATGTTAATGACCTTGATGTTGATAATAAAATCACGTGATCTAATGTATTTAATAGTTTATTTTAAACGTAAAACTTACGTTTGATATAAATGATTTATTAACGCGCAATACATATATATTATAGTGTACATAAATAAGTTATTTTTGTAAAAATGGTTGCAAGTAATAAACGTATTGGTCTTGACAGTTCTACAGCAAACTTAACAGATTTTTACAGAATTTATCCAGATAAAATAAACATATTACAGCGTGCGAAAAAATGCGCAAAATCTACAAAAGATTGTTTTTTATCATGCGAATGGTTTGAGATTATGATTCACCTTTTTCTGTTTGTTGGCGCTATTGTTACACCATGTTCTGTTTAATGTTAATAAACATTATTTTTATCTATATTGTACATTTAATTTTTCTACAAATTGCATAATAACATATAATAAATTATTTAATTGGATATTTAAAATAGGGCGTAATTTCTGTAATTGCATCATTGAATATTTGATTAACATGATCGCGTGATTTAAATCCAGTTCCAAAAACTATACCATTTCTGGTTAACGTTAACTTCTTGTTGGAAATAGTAAGATGTAATGACGTAAATATTTCTGGTTCATAATCACAGCAATGCTTTTTGTCTATTAATAGTTGTTTAATATTAATTTGTTTACGCATTTTGAATGATGCACAATAGTTGGTTATTTTAAAATCATTTACTGAGGTATCGTATGGACCAAGAAGTCTTAGTATAAAAATTAAATCATGAATAGCGTTATCAATTTCTTTTTCCAATTTTGCACCTGTGATTACGACATTTCCTGTGTGATAAATCATAAATGTTAATTTAGTATCAATGTATTTGGCTGTTAAATTACTGAATACTTTATTATTATATTTTTTCTTATTTAAAATTATATACTGGTCGTTATTAAAAATTTCACTTAAATTTAATTTACATCCAATATGAAATTTAGCACAGATATTTGTAATTTTATAATTCATTTTATTGTCTAAGTATAATGAGCTAAAACAAAAAATATACAATTTATACAAAATATCAAATTTTATATATGTGTTTGGACAGTTTCTTTTACATATTTATAAGGAGAAAAAGTAAATTCTAAATCAAGTTCTTGAGCACATTTTATAATTGTTGCTTCCATCTGGTGGAGATTTTGTAATAATTTTTCAAGTTCCAAAGGTTGAATTTCAATTTTTGTTTCGGAGTTATTAGATTTTACAACTGATATTATAAAACTATTTTTAGATTTATCAATTTTAATTAAACGGGTATTATGTTCTAATGTATATATATCAAAATCTTTAGCTAAAATAGCTTGTTTAAACCATTTAAATTCCGGAATTTGTAAACTTATACCAGATTTTGTTAATTGACCTTTATATGTTTGTCTTAAATCAAATATAACGTAATCAGAATTTTGCAGTACTTGGGCTAATTTAAATTCTTTATCTCTATTATTTGAAAGATTAAGGGTATATATAGATTTCCAAAAATTAAACATGATTTTATTTTTTATATTTATTTTGTAAATTTTTAAAAATTTATAATTTATATTACAAATTATGATAAAAAATTAGTTACTATTATCGATTATTTCCATAGGTATAATAGATAATTGTATTTCTCTATACAAATGACCTGCTTTGCGTAATGAACATATTAGTTTATGATTCATCCAATCACGTGGTTTTTTATGAAGAGCACATAAATAAGGATCATTATATTTAGCTTGAATTTTGTAATAAGGCGGGAAATTAAATTCTTTTTCTAAATCTTTGCATGGAATTTTATTATCAATAAGGATTTTTCCCATTTGGGTATTTTTATAACCAAAATAAGGTCTTTCATCTGTTGCTATCATATCATACCAAATTGCTAAAATTTTACCTATTTCATTAGATTTGTATATATAACAAAAACTATTAGGATTAAATGGACGATAAAATAAACCATGTATATTATTTGTTGAATGTTTAATTATATCTCGATCATCAGTAGATAAATCTGACCATTTAAGGTCAATATCTAATTCTTGACATTGAGTTATATGGTCTGATACCACTGCCACCTCACGAGCAACAAACGAATTTTTTAATTGAAAACCCTGACAGTCTACAATTGCACAGATTTGCTCCATTTTTAGCAAATTATTTTGTTAAATATTAAAAAATATTTCAATATTTTAGCACCTATTATGCATTTTTGTTTATGTTATATTATATATTTGATGAGATCTTCGTTTCTTTTTTTTCAAATAATTAGCATTAATATTCGGTAATATTAAATTATTATTTTTTCTCTTTTTATTTTTGTAATGTGTTTTTACTATACCTTTACCTCCTTGTTTATATACTGGATTAATAAATGACAATTCTGGTTGAGAATAACTTTTAAATGTTTTATCAAGTTGTGGTAATAAAGAATCTAAACTAGATGTTTTGTTTTTTAGTTTTTTATATCCTTTATTTCTTTTTAAATATTTTTGAATTTTATTTAATTTTTTCCTCAGTTTATCCATTTTTTGTAAACAAAATGATAATTACTTACTATTATAGACAATGTTATTAAATCATTAAGACATAGATTGCTATCGTATATTCTTAAAAAGTCTGAAAAAGATACTCCATTATATCGCATCTTTAGAAACAATATACAGTAAACACCACAATTACTAGAAAACACACATTGAATAATTTTTTTATTACTAATTATTTCGTAAACATTATTAGCTTTTAAATATTCTATGATTTCTGGTAAAGGATTTTGCTCCAACGAATCAAAATATTCTGCTTTATTATTTGATGTAATATATAACGCAATCCAATGTTCACCTGGTTTATTAGAATTATCTGTATTTATTATTAATGAAATAGGACGTTTTTTAAAATATATGTTTGGCAAAATGTCCTTTGAGTATGTTCCTACAAATTCTTTCACATTATGCATTTGTTTGTTAATTTCAAAAGTATTCATATTTGAAATAACACTCGTAATTATCTTCTATTATCTTAATTAAAATCAAGTATTACTTGTCTTGAAGAGTCTACTTCAATTACATTATCATATTCGCAGTACATTAATACATTAATATTTTTGACGAGTGCTTCTTGAAATTTTAAGTGCATTCTAATTGACCCATATTGTGTGGGGTTAACATAACCAACTTTATTGCAATCATCTATTGGGTCAGAAGCTAAATTAAACCCAAATATTGTATTACCATTTTTAAATTCTTTATAATTCATTGTTAAATTAGAATCTGTACTTAATTGATTTAATGCTTCGTATAAACCTATAAATTCTCTTGAATATAAACTTTTTTCAAAATTTGGCATATATGCTACTGAAGGGTATTGAACCCCATCCACCGATAATGTTAAATAATTAATTTTAAAATGTTCAAAATAAAATGGATTCATTTTAATTGATGCAATTGTACTTTCATGATCTACCAATGCTATAAATATTCGTCTAGGGATTTGTCCTGATATACAATTATCTATTGTAAGTTCTGATAAACCTGAGTTTATTGTAAAAGATTTAACATTTCCTCTCATTATTGGATATTTTGCAGTACCATTTACTAATGCAAGATTATGAGCTTCAACAATCATTGGGCTAACCTTTGATCTTGTAATATATAATACGCAATCTTCAAAAGTTACATCTACATTCAACGTATCATCTTTATTCCATAGGTAAAACTCTGATTCATTAGGTAAAAACGTAAATTTTAGACGCATTCCCCCAATAAGAGGTCTAGGTTGAAACGCTAAATCTAAATTAAGTTTACCAAGTAATGATATGCTTTTCCCACTACCATCAGCAATAAATGGCGACGGTTTAATTATTTTTGATTGTGTATCTTCAATTATATTTTTAGAATTTTCATCATTATACCAACCGCTAGATGTCAAGAATCCTGATTTTGCATTTTCTGTGAATCCTAAATAATTTTCAAAAAATGCTTTGTACGCATACGTTTGTGAAGAAAATGTAATTGATTTTCCTTCAATTTCTAAGTCTACACTTTTAAATAACGAATGTAAAAAATTATTAACTGGCTGAATTAAATCCCAATCAGTATCTACTGGATTTGTTCCGTTGCGTTTTTTAATATTAATTTTCATTTTAAAATATAGTAAACTATCCCGAAGCTGAATATACTCATCAATAGCAGAATTTACATAAATTTCTATTGGAGCAATATTATTATTTGAAATAGGAGCAATTGGTCTATGTTCTGTAACAATATTTTTATCAATAGTTAATTGGGTAGGGGGAACTGTAAAAACATCAAATTCTGGTAAAGTAGTTATATGCGAGTTATTATGAATTTTGTTCATTGTTAGAAAATTCATGTATCTTTTTTAACGTCACTTCCTATTATGCTTTTTCTTCTTCTTCTTGTTAGCTTTTAAAGATATTGCTGTTGGATGAAATGGCATCCGTCGTCTTTTTAATCTACTTATACCTTTACCATTTTGTAGTCTTGTTTTAATATGATCTAATGTAGTATTTGCAACATTTTTACCTGCTTCTACAAAACGTGTTTGAGCTGATTGACCTATATTTTTACCTTCTATAACATCTTGGGCTAGACCAATTGCTGAAGGAAGTGTGGATTTAAATAAACTTGGAGCTAAATTTTTAATAAAATTACCTATTCCTCCAATTAATCTCCCAAAAAAACCATGGCCACGTTGGGTTCTCACTCCTTGAAATGATGCTAACCCTGAACCAATTTGATTAGTATAATATGAAATGTATGGATTAGACATATTTTATATTATTGCTTGTATATACACTCTCTATTATAGACTATTTTTAAGTTTAAAATGTAATTTACACATAGTTTGTCCGTATAAAAAAGGTATTCTTTCACCTGTACTATCTTTTAAATCAATTTCAATACTTTCTATTTCTTTAAATAGAACCGGATGATAATGTATATCTGGATATGTCAGTGTAATTTGTTCTCCAAATTGTGATTTAGGAGGAATTTCTACAAATCGTAATAACTGAGTAACACTATTTCCAACAAAGCAAGGTTTTATTACATCACAATATAAAAATATAGAATATAAAGAAGAGTTTAATTCTGGTAAACCTGTTCCAAATATAATAGATCTCATTTTAATATTAGGTGAATAATTGATCTTATTATCATCACTTAATTTATTATAATCTGATACAAGTTTATCCAAATATGATTGACATCTTTGATCAAATTTATCTTTATCTATACCTAGCATTCTACACAAATCAAAAGTCATTTCAGGAAATACAAAGGAATTATTATATAAATTTAAATGGCATTCAATATTTTTAAAATTTGTGCTTTGTTTAAATCTAGGTAATGTAATTTCAGTTGCATTAGATAATTTATCTTGATATATAATATTTGACTTAATTTTAAGCATTTCTTCATTAAGTTTAGTACCTATATCCATTACAATCGTTGCTTTTTGAAATACATCAACTGATGGGTCATTATTTGTTTTGTCCCAGTACTCAATCCTCTCTTTTCGTAGCTGATCTAATAAATCTGAATTAGGTTTTGTAGCAATCAAGCCTACGAATTCGGTTTGATGTTCTCTTATATATCTATGCTTCATTCATTCTGGTAAATTTTCATTCGTTTCTAATTCTTGGAGTGCTGTATTTAATGTACCTAATAAAACATCTAAATTAGTATATGATCCTTTTTTCAAAATAACTGGAAAAGGAAGATAATGGATACTACCATTTGTAAAATATTTTATTTTTATGAACTCTTTTTGTCTAATATTATACCAAGAATTTGTATAACTAATTGATGATAAACCTACTTCCCAATCCCCAGGTAATTGCAACCTACATGCTAATGTTGTTTTGTAATTTGCAGCTGTATTATCATATGTTGAATTTGTAACATTAGATGGTAAAGTTATGTAAAAGTTATCCATTTTTATTTTATATTTTAATATGTTTATCAACCTACTATTATAGTTTAATATCTAAAGGATTTTCTTCCATTTTATCTTCTAAGTTATCTGATTTAAAATCAAAAGTTTCAACTAATTCAGGTTGATACTTTATTCTGATTTCACCTGGACTATATCGAGGTTCTTCATGATCTACAGGTATATTTTGAAATTTTTGTACTTTTCTAAAATGTAATACTACCCATACTTTGCCATATATAAAAGGTATTAATTTGTCATCCTTGATAAATTTTATATTAATTGAATTGAATATATTTTTTACCATTGGTTGATAATAAGGAAATTCGAATATTTGATGTGTCTGTGTGCGATATTCTACAGTCTTTTTATCATAAATCTTACGTAAAATATTTGTATCTTTGCTATCTGCAAAATGACAATGAATCAAATCTGTTGATATTTCAAATGAATCTAGATAGGAATCTAGGATATGCTGCTGGTTTTCGTCTTCCCAATCTGAATAACTTTTAATCACCTTTTCACTAAATATTCTGACTGTATGATAATCTGGTATAGTTTCTTTTGCTAAAATTGATTGTTTATATGTTTCATAATTTGACATAATATATTTACTTATATATTCTGTTGGAAAACATAGCATATTACCTAATAATTCAGAAAATTGAATGTATACTAAAGTTTTCATTTTATTATTTTTAAATCTTCCAGGTCTATATGTTATTATGTTATGTTCATAAGCTAAGTAAGGATGCTCTAGATGGGCTCCATGAAGGTTTAAAATATACTTTACTTTTTCATTATCTGTGCATAATTCGGTTAATTTATTATTCACTATTTCTATTATTTCATTTATACTATATGTACCGGTTCTTATTACAGCGATACCTATGCTTTTAGCTTTTAATTCTTTAGGATCAAAATAAATCAGTCTTATTGTTTGATCATATGGAAGAGTTGCCCAACTTCTAGGATATGATATTTCTGTTAAAGCAACTTCCCATTCTTCGTCAAATCTAAAATCTCTTAGTTTTGTTGTAAAATCAGATAAATTTGTGTCTTCATCTAAATATGTTTTTGAATTATTTAACGTTACATAGAATGAGTTAGACATTGTTATTTATTTATTTTTTAAATTGATATTATCAACCTACTATTATAGACTAATAGACTATAATTTATTTATTTCTGATTCGTTAATCCAAGAATTATAAGTATCTGGATAGTTTAACCATTTAATGTAGCATTCCTTAACACCATTTTTAGTTCTTCGGCGTATAATCTTTTCAATTCGATAAAGATTTTCTGTTACTTTTTGAATTTCCTCTGAATATACCCTTTGTTTGACTAAATTATCATCTTGGTCAGAAATAATATAAAGAGGTTTAACGGGTTCATCTCTTGTTTCTTTGATTTTATATAATTGATCTGTCCAATTAGGAAAATAACTCTTATCAAAAGGTTGTTTTTCGTATTTGCGACGTACAATATCACCAGGTTCGAGTTTTGGTTTACAAATTAAATTGTTTAATTCTAACCATGTATCAACTTTGTATAAATTTTTAAACAATATTTCACAATCAGTATCTAATGCTTGGACAGGTGTCATTTTAATACTTGTATGTATTGTATTATTATATGCATGTAATAAATCAACTAATATATTATACCAAATTCTATTTCCTTTAGCTGTAAAGTATTTGAACATTTTACCTTTTAGTGTTCTATTAAATCTTTCTACTATTGAACACTTTATATCTTTATTATTACTTGTAAAGTGGTGTATACTATTTTCGTTTAGTAAACTTTTAAAATTTTTATTTAAAAATTCTTTACCCTTATCTGTTCTTAAATAAAAAGGTTTTCTATTTGATTTTAATATATTATTAAATGCTAAAACCATTGCTTTACCAGTTTTATTTTTCATTGGTTCAGCAAATGCAAACTTGGACATAACATCTATTACAGTTAAAATGTAATTGTATCCTTTATTTAATGATTTATATTCTTGCATATCAACCAAATCAGCTTCCCATTGCTGATCTATGCATTCTACAACTATTGGGTTGCGTTTAAAAACTCTCCTAACTGGTTTATGCAAAGTATATGTAAATTGACTTGATAACCAATCAGTTACTTGTTTAAATTTTAACGTAGGTAAATTGTCTTTAGCTGCCTTATATAATTTTTTAGCTGTGGAATAGCTATTTGGATTTGATTGATCATAATAGATTTCTCCTAATACGGTTTCAATTTCCATATTTTATTTAAAATCAATTTAATGAATTTTACAATTACATTTACATACTAATATTAATAATTTTTATTTTATAAAAACAAAAATATAGAACACTAATGCACAAACTACAAAATAAAAACTAGTTACCACACATTCAGGAATGCAATCAGATTTGCATTCAGGTTTACATTTTTTAATTTTATTTATACAGTTACAAACAAAAATGCAATTTATTAATGTTTTCAAATTCATATTACTGTCTTAAAGTTTTTAAATATATATATATATACTGATCACTAACAGACTATTTTTGTTATTTAACAAATTATGTTGCAATTGTTTGTATAAATAATATTGATTAAATAATTTAACTTTTGAAAGATTATAATTATTCAACGGATATCCATTTGGGTTTTTGATTTTGTAAAGGGGAAATAGTTGTAACTAAATTATCATTGTTAATTTTATTTTTTATTCTTATATTTGCAATTAAATCTGAAGAAATGCCTGACGCTCGTAAAATATTTATAAAATCATCTTCAAAATCTAGTTTATTTGTATCATTCAACAATAATTGTAGATAATTAGTTATTGGATAATGATGACCTTTAAATTTTATATTTAAATCGTTGTCATATGCCTTAGTATTTGCTAATTTAAGTATGATTTTAAGCATGTTAATATTATTTTCATCGATCGAACCGTAAGGTATTAATTGCATTTTATCAAAATTCATTGTATATTAATTAATTAATGATGTAATAAGTGATGCAATTGTTGGAATCAATATGGGTAACAATCCACCACATTGTTTAATTAATCTTTTCTTATGGTTACTATTATTATTTTTTAAAGCTAGTTTTGTCAATAGTTTGTTATATTTTTTAATTTTTGATTTTTGTTGACTATTTAATTGTATATTTCCTTCTTTGTAATTAATTGCAATTTCATTTAATGTTTTATAAAAATTATTATTGTTATTATTTGATATATTATCTAGTACTTTTATGCGTAATATCGGATCTTTAATGGAGGCAATTACTTTTAATTTTTCAATAGATTTTTGAATGTTTTTTAATTTATCAATATTTGTCATTTTAAAAAAAACCTATTTAATACTACCTATTATAAACTTTTTGGAATATATACAATAGGTGAAAAGACTCCATCGTTCTCATCTTTTGTAATTCGAGATAAAATCCGATATTCTTCAGGAGTATCTGGCGTTAAATCTACTCGAATATAACCATAAGCATGAAGTGTAGCATCGTTGTAAGATTCGATAAAAAATTTAGTATTTCCAGGATAAATTTGTCTTGCTAAAACATTAATTTGAGTTTTATCACGTGGGTTCTTTAATAATAAAATATAATGTGAATTCAGACTTATAGTTCGCATGCTTTTTGAATTATAAAACATATTTTGGATTAAAAAGAAAACACTTATATTTAAATGATGAGATTTTTTAAGGAATAGATTTTCAAATTTTACATCTTTATTCATTTCATTAAGAAGATCGTCAATTATTATTATATCAGGTTCAAATTCTGCTATTTGATTTTCTGTAGGTAGACCCTCATTGTATATTACTTTAATCGTATCAGATATTTTGCTATCAATTAAATTATTATCTTGGCCATATGACCACAAAATTCTAATTTTGCTTTTTTCAAGGTTATTTATTAATGTCTTATGATTTTTAAGTATTCGATGCATTAATTGCGTTTTCCCGCTTCCTGTCATACCGACAACTAACGTATTGGCTGGATGTTTAAATTGTACATGTTTTGTTTCAATTAGCATCATTCACAAGATTTAAACTTAGTTTCAGAATAGCATTTTAACATAGCACGTGTTGTATTTGGTTTAGTATATTTTAAAATTATTATAAATAACAAAAATAATAAAAATAAAATGCTCATAAGTGAAAATAATAATTTCTCCATTTTTCAATATTTTATTTTATTTACTCACTATTATACATTCTACGCATGTGTATTTTAAGATATATAATAGAATGTAATTCTTTTATAATTTAAAATTATGGCAGATTTTACAGAATCTGTACGTTATTTATTTCCGGATGAATTTGATACATACGAAAAGAGGCTCGAAACATATTGTGATGACTGGAATCAACAATATTTTACAACGAAAGAATCTCTTGCTGAAGCTGGCTTTTTTTCAATTTGTGAGTCTGATTATGTTATTTGCTTTATTTGCAACAAAGGTTTATGTCATTGGGAACCCGATGATGATGCATGGTGGGAACATGCTGAATGGTCACCAAATTGTCAATATGTTATTTTAAACAAAGGGTTGGACTTTATTAATGAAGTTCAGAGAAGTATTCAAGAGGACCCACCATTAAATAGAGCCGTCGTTAGAGAGCAATTTATACAAAATTGGATGTCATCAGAAATTGCTACACAAATGCTCGAATCAAATTTAACCACATATAACAATTTACGTGAAACAATGGCTTTACGATATGATCAAACATTTCAACCGTACACTAGTTTTGCACTTTTATATGAAGATGCTCAAAGAAATAGACGTCGAAACCAAACTGCATTCAATCTAGCAAATATATCACATTTTCCCGATGATGAAGTATATGAAACGTATACGACACCAAAATTAGCAACACATGAAATTTTAACTTGTAAAATCTGTTTTAAGTATGAAATTGGTATTGTTTTTATTCCTTGTGGTCATCAGTTAACTTGTAGTGAATGTTCAAGAAAAATTGATGACTGTCCAATTTGCCGAAAATTAATTTTAAATAAACAATGTACTTATTTTTCATAATAAAATAATGTTAATATAACGAAAAATTGTATTGTATTTAATTTTATTTTTATTCATTCATATATTAATATGTATAAATTTTGAATCGTTTTAATAGATTATTAGCACAGTTTGTATAATTTACAATGGTAACTAATGAAACTAATAACAGGCCACTGATCTCAATTATATTATTTATATTGTAATATCTCAAAATTTTTAGCCTAATTCTATGTTAATTTTAAAAATATTGCTAAAAAATAAAATAAAAATCATATTTTATATTTATAAACAAAATAATTATCAGAGGTCACCAATCAAACCTATATCAAAAAAGGTCACTGACTTCAAATCTATTATTTATATTGTGATATCTCAAAATTTTTGGCCAAATCCCATGTTAATTTTAAAAATATTGCTAAAAAATTAAATAAAATCATATTTTATACTTATACACAAAATAATTATCAGAGGTCACCAATCAAACCTATATCAAAAAAGGTCACTGACTTCAAATCTATTATTAATATTGTGATATCTCTAAATTTTTGGCCAAATCCCATGTTAATTTTAAAAATATTGCTAAAAAATAAATTAAAAATCATATTTTATACTTATAAACAAAATAATTATCAGAGGTCACCAATCAAACCTATATCAAAACAGGTCACTGACTTTAAATCAATTATTTATATATTGATATCTTTAAATTTTTGGCTAAATCCCATGTTAATTTTTAAAATATTATATAAAATATAATAAAATATAATATTTATATTTATCATAAAACTATTATAATTTTAAAATTATATAGACTTGTAAAGTAAAAATGTTTATTTTTTCAAATTTTTATTTTAAAACAATAGTTTACAAATTATTTTATGTTATTAGAATTTAGAAAAGGAATTATATAATTTAAATACAATTCATCTGTTTTATTAAGATTATATTTAATAAATATTTCATCACGAAAAATTCTGATTCGTAAATATGAAGCTTTAGCATAACGAGAAGCTTCGCGAAAGAATACCAAATACCCAAATTTAAGATTTGTTGCCATTAATTGCAATTGTATTTGGTAATAAAATTTATGTTTATATTTTGCTGAATACTTCCATGTCCCATTCTTTCGTTTACAGCGTTCAAGACCATTAATTGATAATTTCACAGGACAGCTGAAGAACTCATCAAAACTGTTTTTTCCCATGTCATCCATGCATTTGAATTCAACAATGAATTCTGGGGTGCCATCAATAAATCCAAAAGAATCGACTTCAATAAATAGATGAGGAAAGAATGGATTTTGAATATATCCACCGTTGCAAAGATAGACATTTTGTTTTGCGGCAAGTTTATTGATAAAGTTGATTGCACAGTTAAACTCTATTACGTTTAATCGCAACAGCCCCGATGTCCGATCGTTGAGTCATTACCCGGGTAAGAATGCCAGTATAAGTACTTACATTGCGTGAATAAATTAACTCGTAAGCCAAACTTAGTCCGATTGCTTTGCGATTTTCGTTGCTGGATCCAGTCCTTAGAATTAATTCAGAATAACTTTGAGAAATATAAAGATTTTTTTTAAAAAAATCACTATAAAATAAAGCACTTGAAGAACGGAATGGAGTCTTCACCATTGTATTAGATATAGCACTTATGTCTTTTTCTGAAATATAAGCCATTTTTAGAAATGATTGCTATACTAAAAATTTGACTCGTCTTATATACCATAAATTTTGTTATTGTTAACTTAATCATACTTGATAAATTTTTGTTTAGTTTAGAAAATAATTTTGTTATAAACATATTAAAACAGTTAATCCATTGTTTGAAACGTTGAATTATGTACTGTGTGTTCTATAATCATAACAATAATATATCAAAACTGTCACTGAACTCATGTTATTAAAATAGTGCAAATTTAAGCACACGTAGATATCATACGCATGCTCATACATTATACATTTATGCAACTTAAGTATAAATTAATTAGTATAATTCTTGTGTTATTTCATTATACTTAACGAATAAAATGAATGTTAAAGTTACAAATATTTGTGCAAAGTTTTATATTGGCTGTAAATTAAATTTGAGTGAAATTTTTAATAACAACCAATATGTAATTTTAAAAAATAAAAAATATAATTATAAAGTATTTCGTGGTTTGACAGCAAAATATTTTAATACAAAGTTGAAATTTATGCTCTATCAGTCCGGAAATGTTGTAATCACAGGTGCAATATTGGAAAAACAAATTAATGACGCTATTAATGATTTGATTGTTATATTAACGCTTTATGGTCCATACGATACATCAATAAATGATTTTAAAATAATTAACTATAGTGCATCATTCAAAATGCGTAAACAAATTAACATTAAACAACTATCGATAGACAAAAAACATTTATGTGATTATGAAGCTGAAATGTTTGCGCCATTACATATTACTATTTTAAACAAAAAGTTAACGTTAACAAAAAATGGCGTAATTTTTGGAACTGGATTTAAATCACGCGACCAAGTTAATCAAATATTCAATGAAGCAATTACAGAAATTAAACCTTATATCAAATATCCTATTAAATAATTAATATTTAAATATATAATATATGACATATTGTATTGTATATTTTCTAAATACTTAGAATGTATAATATAAATTAAAATAAAAGATTGAAAAGATTTCATTGTTTTTGTTATTTATAACATTACGTAATACATTAGATCAAGTGATTTTTTAATCTAAACCAATACTAATAAACTTATACTAATTTTTTATTGCGTTTACGTATACATTCTGTTTAAATTAATTAAATTTAAATATATGACAGTTGTGTTTGCGGTCATATGCAATGGAGGAGATAAGTGACGTCATATTTATTTTGAGTGTTAAAAACAATGTCTAAAACAAGTAAACACCTCTTAAACGTAGGCGGAGCTAGTCGGGAATATATTAGATCACGTGATTTTATAATCGAAACCAAGGTCAATAAATTTTAATGTTTTATTGCGCATGCGCATAAAATACGCATTCGTATATATATATATATATACTACTCATGCGCATAAAGTACGCATGCGTATAGATTCAAGATAACAATACGTTATATAATTCATTGCAAAATCTTATTCTTTTCATTTGTTGGTTAAACTTCAACCAGGATGGTCACAGCACACCTCTAAGATTCTCGTCATCGTTTGGTATGTAATTTTTATTAACCAATGTATGATAATTTAACTTTTCTTGGTAAGGTTTATAAATTTTTAATTAAACTTATTGGTAATTATGTTGGATTATATTAAACTTGTTGTGATTTATAGGGTCTATAGGTTAAATTCCTCTTCAGTAGTTTGATCTACAGGGTTTATAGGTTGAATTCTTTATCAGTAGTTTGATCTATAGGGTCCATAGGTTGAATTCCTTATCAGTAGTTTGATCTATAGGGTCCATAGTTTGAATTCCTTATCAGTAGTTTTATCTATAGGGTCTATAGGTTAAACCCCTTATCAGTAGTTTGATCTATAGGGTCCATAGGTTAAACCCCTTATCAGTAGTTTGATCTATAGGGTCCATAGGTCAACTCCCTTATCAGTAGTTTGATCTATGGGGTCCAAAGGTTAAATCCATTATCTCTTGATAAGGTATGATAAGAACTGATGACTAAAACGATAAGATAAGAAATCCAAGATGGCGGCCAAGATGGCGACCGGGCTATAAACCCGTGCTTTCTACTTTTAGACAACAATCGGACCAACATCTTGGTTAAATATTTTTAAAAATCGTTAACTTTTTATTATGTTTATTCAATTTATTAACTTTTGGATTAATAATTTCGACACCACTTTACATTGAAATCAATGGAAAACTACCGGATCGATAATAAAAGTTTATAGTGTATGTCTAATGAAATTATATTTATAAAATAATTATCTCCAAGTCTGCATTAAAAGTAATATAATATACATAATAACACTGAATAGTAAATTATTGATATTTCTATTATAACAATTGTTTTATATATAAAATAAAACAGATTATTCTTATAAAAAATAATTCATTTAAATTATTAAAAATGTTTAATTCAATTAAAACGAGTGAAGTTTTGCCAAAATCGTTAGCTATTACTAAAGCCGGCACTCATTTCTACACAATTGGTCTCACGTTATATAAACCACATATCGATACAGTTAGACATCAATGTAATAAACCATTTCTTGTGCTTATTATTCCTCTACTCTTTATTATACGAGACGTGATTACACTCACAATTCACGAACAAAATCAACGGTTTTACGCCATTATAGGCGATGCGCCCTATTTTATAGGCCTGAGACTCGGGGCCAGTGTTTTGACCATTACTTCTCTAACAATATCTGTGTTATCGCAAGCACTCAATTATTACAACTATAAACATGGTATTAAACCCACGGATTTATTAGTGTTTCAAATGCTTTCGGGACACATATCTCCCGCCAGTGTTGGTATTCATGACAACAAATCTGTGCATAAATTGTTGACATTTTCCCAATATTTGATGTTTTTGGGAGAAATGACCCGTAAATTGATTTTCCCATTTGTATTACTTTTGGTATTTTTCATGTTTGCTATAAAACAGACGTATTTTGAGATTTTTTTGATGGCATTACCCCATAGTATCCTATGGGCACTCATGTCATACTATGTCTATCCAATAATTATCTGGCAATTAATCTACTATTTTATTATAGCGTATTATCTAATACTAAAATATAAATCAATTAATGTAATCATGGTAAATTTAATTAAGAAGAATGGCCTTGTTACAATAAATTTCAGAAAAATTATTTATAATTTACATGAAATAATCGGTGAAATTAATGACTATAATAAAACATATTGGTCAAAGTTTCTAGCTATATATTGGGTGTGCATTAGTTCAGTGATCAGTAGTATTGTATATCTGTGTGTATTTGGGTTGACATCCCTTTCCTTACGGATCGCACTGTCGGTAATTGGCCTCCAATTCATGTCTACATTGCTATATGTTATACACTATTCATCGATACTTAACACACAGTCGGACAATGTTAGCGTTTGCATATTTGAATTCACTGTTTGTTAGACATACGAATAGACACATGAATACCAAGATTAAGGTAAATTCATTTCGTGTATAATTATTATTATTAATTATTTTTATCATAATTTAATAGTTATTGTCATTAATGGAGAGATTGGGTAAAAGAGATGTTGGCTTTTACTGTTGGAAATTATTTCTCATCAATAGATTACGCGGTTATGAAGTGAGTGTTTATTGAATTAATTATTATTTAAATAATTATCATTTAATTGTATTTTTAGATGATATGCATAATCGGTTTGTTGTTTATAAAATTTATTGAAATGTCAAAATAAATAAATTTGTATTATATTGTAATAAATAAAAGTAATAATCTAACAATCATAATTTATTTTTAATCATATTTTTGTTGTAATAAATTGTTAGTTATAAATAAATACAATATAATTATTATGAAATTGAAAATAGAAATTTTAAATGATTTACTGTACAATAAACGGCATATTGAATAAAATATTTTATAGTTACGACTCTATTTAATATCAAATATAATTTTACTTGTTATTTACATTAATACCATTGATGTCGTTTTAGTAATTTTTGTTTTAGTAAACAAAAACAATTTGATTAGGGAACATCACTGTATTTTTCTTAATCTTATTAATTAATAATTAATTTAAAATATAATAATAATTTATATTTAATAAATCATTGCTACAAAAAATAGGTTGCGATTTTGGTTTTGGCAATCGTTTGGCGTTTTGGTTAAACTCAATGGGATATCGAGTCTATGCGTGTGTTTTGGACACTTACAGCGCCAGAGCGCAGGATTTGCGGGCAAACACCAAATTCCCTAACAATGTGGTCATCATTGAAATGAACGTAAGAAGTGTTGACCAAATCGAGCGCTGCTTCCGACTCATTAAAGGTGATCTCCGGGAGAGTGACCACATGTTATGGTTAGTGGTGAATAACGCCGGCGTCGTCAGCCCATGGGTATATTGAGTGGGGACGGATGGAAGAGTGGCACCGCGTGTTTGACATTAATTTGTTTGGTGTGTTTAGAGTGACCACATTGTTCATTGTGATAATTGTGATTGTTAGTGTATATGATATTATTTTTAGCATGGTTATTTATTTTGAATAAATGTTTAACATTGATTTAAGTGATACTGTATAAATTTAACAGCATAATCCAATTACTAGGTAGTGGTTTATATAACTATTGGGTACAGGAGTTGCCTAAACTGAGCGGCGATTTAATGTTTTACAACGAGTTTCACGCCAGCGATACCAAGGATTGTGAGCCACTGTTTGTCCGGCACTCATCCGATAATTTTTTTTTATTTTGCGGACTTTTAGTGTCCATTGTTATATATTTAATGGAGATATCGATTTAAAACTTGTCATGTTAGTTATATTTTAATGTCTGTCATATAGTATAACATATTCTGAATTTATTTAACTTCAATTGTTATAATTTCAAAGTATTATTCGGTATACTATGTAATTTTTAAGATGCAGTAAAACGTTACATGTTATTGAAATGAAAATTTATATAAAGTTAATTTTAGAAATGTTTTTTATATTGTTTTAAATAAAATATTATTTGCAAAATTACATTATTTATATTTAGAGTATATTATTTATATTATTTTTAAGATTTTGCTCATGCTCATTGTTATGTTTTCTTTTACAAATAATATTACTTTTACACATCACTTGTTTTTTGAGTTTTATTTGTTTGAATTATATTTAAAACAATGTGTAATGTTTAAAATTATAGTTTGGTTTGAAATACATTTGTATCAAGGACAAACTGAATACATTTATTGGTTTTACATTAATTTATCATTAGTCTTAAATGATTGTGATAACATGTAATTGAGGGAACTTTTAGATAAGATCATCATTTTGTTGCCCAAACGAATCCATTATATCGAGGGCAGAATGTATTACATAAATTAAATATAATAATTTAAATTATATATACAAATGAAGATGAAGGAGATGTATACAATATGTAGTATATGTATATGATGTCTATTTTGGTGTATTAGTTATTGATTTTATTACTTTATTGTATACTGTATGTGAAATAATGTTTACGGTACATATAAAATATTATTATATTGAAAGTAATTGTAATTCTATTATTCTAAAATTCTTTATATTATGCAGATATTATATTATAATGTTACCTAATGAAAAATATAATTATTATTGGTTTGAAAACTATTATAATTTAATAATTATTAATTAACTAAATAGTTTTATGAGATTTTAATTGCAAATTAATGTAAATATTTTTAATAATATATTTATAAAATAATTATCGTTGAAAGTAATATAACATACTGTAGATAATATCTCTAAATTGTTTATTTAAAATAAAAATTATTGATATTCCTATTATAACTATAGTTAAAGTTATGTAATATATAAAATAAAAATCAATTATTCTTATAAAAATAATTGTTATAATTAGTAAAAATGTTTAATTCAATTAAAACAAGTGAAGTATTGCCAAAATCGTTGATTATTATTAATGCCGGCACTCATTTCTACACAATTGGTCTCACGTTATACAAATCGCATATCGATACAGTTAGACATCGATGTAATAAACCATTTCTTGTGCTTATTATTCCTCTACTCTTTATTATACGAGACGTGATTACACTAACAATTCACGAACAAAGTCACCGGTTTTACGCCATTATAGGCGATGCGCCCTATTTTATAGGCCTAAGACTCGGGGCCAGTGTTACCACAATTACCTCATTGACAATATCGGTGTTATCGCAAGCTATCAATTATTACAATTATAAACATGGTATTAAACCCACGGATTTATTGGTGTTTCAAATGCTTTCGGGACACATATCTCCGGCCAGTGTTGGTATCCATGACAACAAATCGGTGCATAAATTGTTGACATTTTCCCGATATTTGATGTTTTTGGGAGAAATGACCCGTAAATTGATTTTCCCGTTTGTATTAGTTTTGTTATTTTTTATAATGGCTATAAAACAGACGTATTTTGAGATCTTTTTAATGGCATTACCCCATAGTATCCTATGGGCACTCATGTCATACTATGTCTATCCGATAATTATCTGGCAATTAATCTACTATTTTATTATATCGTATTATCTAATACTGAAATATAAATCAATTAATACAATCATGATAAAATTACTTAAAAACAATGGCCTTGTTACAATAAATTTCAGAAAAATTATTCATGATTTACATAAAATAATTGCTGAAATTAATGACTATAACAATACATATTGGTCAAAGTTTCTAGCTATTTATTGGGTGTGCATTAGTTCAGTGATCAGTTCTATAGTATATCTGTGTGTATTTGGGTTGACATCCCTTTCCCTACGGATCGCACTGTCAGTAATTGGCCTCCAATTCATGTCTACATTGCTATATGTTATACACTATTCATCGATACTTAACACACAGTCGGACATAGCGTTTGCGTATTTGAATTCACTGTTTGTTAGACATACTAATAGACACATGAATACAAAGATTAAGGTGAATTAATTTTGTTAATTATTGTTTTTAATTATTTTTTGTAATAATTTAATAGTTATTGTCATTAATCGAGAGATTGGGTAAAAGAGATGTTGGCTTTTACTGTTGGAAATTATTTCTCATCAATAGATTACGCGGTTATGAAGTGAGTGTTTATTGAATTAATTATTATTAAAATTATTAACTTAATTGTATTTTTAGATGATATGCATAATCGGTTTGTTGTTTATAAAATTTATGGAAATATCAAAATAAATAAATTTGTACTATATTGTAATAAATAGAAGTAATAATTCAACAATTATAATTTATTTTAATCATGTTTTTGTTGTAATAAATTGTTAGTTTAACTTAGTTATAAACAAATACAATAAAATTATTATTAAATCGAAAATATAAATTTTAAATGATTTACTGTATAATAAATGGCATATTTAATAAAATATTTTATAGTTGCAACTCTATTTAATATCAAATATATTTTTATTTTTTATGCAAAGTTTTTAAATGTCTACTCAAAGCACTCGATGTAACAAACCGTTGATTACAGTTATTATGAATACATTTATGGCTTTTTATATTCAGATGTCTTTTCTTATGTACTGTTAATTCATAGTTTTGGTAAAATTTTTGGTTACAATCATTGAAATTACAAACAAATAGTTTTTCTCCCGAATGTATGCGTTTGTGTCGAAATAGCTCTGATTTTCGGTTGAATTTTTTGCCACAATTTTCTTCATTACATTTGAATTTCTTTTCATTCAAATGAACACAACTTTTGTGTTCATTTAAATGTGATAAATGTTTATAACTTTTGTTGCATTCATTGTAATTGCAAATATATTTTATATTCAAATGAATGCTATTTTTGTGACTTTTAAGATCGGATATATTTGTATATTGTTTATTACATTTATTAAAATCACAAACAAATAGTTTTTCTTTTAAATGTAAATTTTTATGTTTATTAAAATTAGATTTTGTATTAAAACTTTTGCCACAATTTTCTTCATTACAGTTGAATTTCCTTTCATTCAAATGAACACAAATTTTGTGATAAATTAAATTTGATTTTTGTTTAAAACTTTTGTGACAATTATTAAAATTACATTTGAATTGTTTTAATTCTGAATGAATTGTTTTATGTTGAATTAATTGCTGTTTATTTTGTGTCTTGTATTGACATTTAGGCCAAAAACAGTGGAAACAATCATCAGATTTAGTAATGATATGACAATTGTTTAGCATTTT
>CAJPIZ010000342.1:0-26721 GCA_905368565.1 Medioppia subpectinata
TTTAAAGTGTAAACTCTATATAATAAACAAAAACTAAACAGTTTTTCAAACTATGTTTGATTTCAAAGTCCGTATAAACTATCTATTAATTGAATTATTTTTGTTGTTTTTGTCGGTTCGCAACAAACTTAATGCATTTCATGTATTGTTGTACATAATAAGTACATAGTATGTCAATGAATATTAAATTATTTATTAATAACTAGTATGGTATTTGTTATTATCTATTGGCATAACTGATATATGTTAGTCCTTAGATACTTTTAGTGTAGCTAGTATAGTGAAATTAATTTTGTAATTTAGGTTAACATTCCTAGGCACCCGAAACCAAGTTTCATAACGATTGGATGATTACTCTATATACAGGAAATTATTTAACAAAGTCAGGCAGAATAATGTATTCCTATGGGAAAGTGTCTGTTTTTGTGACAACCGACGGTTAAAATCACATATAAATTGATTATGCTCAAACAATAATAGAGATAATATAAAACCCTTACTCTTCCAATATTGTCAATATGTAATGTATATAACCATATCATATTCAATGGTCAACTCTGACCGGTGCCTGAACTGTGGCCACTTAATTAGCGGTAGTCGACCCGATTGGCGGCCTGTGTTCGGTCGGTTTGCATTTGATTCCTGTTATAAATAATGTTGTGATAACTGCTCTAAACTGTTGTCGGATAACCAATAGTGAACACCAATAACTAAATAATAACTCCAAACATCTCTATTGTAAAAATATTTTCACTTAAAAAATGAGATTATTTTTAGTCAAATATTTTGTTGTAAATTTTTCAAAATAATTCCGACCGACAAACTTTGAAAAATTCCTGTTCTTAAACTATTCATCCGAGCTTGACAAAACTTGGAATCTGGTGCCTAGAGATGTCAACTTAAATTATAAAATTAATTTCACATTTCTACATACACTAGAAATACGGAAAGACTAAGATATATCGATTGAGCCAATATATTATAGTATAGACTTTGTATAATGTTTGTTGTATCCATAGGACTGTTACATAGATTTATTACACAACTATTATTTGAACAATTTATTCAATTAATTGTACAAAGTATTGTGAATCATCAACCCGGATGTTCATTGAGAATAATTAGTATTAGTAGCTAGATATGAACATGTTATTATTTAATTTAACTTGTTTGCATCTAGTTTGCCTTGAGCTCTCAATTGCATGACTAAACTGACTAAAAAGTGAATTCCATTATCTGATATTGAATTTATGTGTTAAAAATGGTACTACAAGACACTTTACGATTAGGTGAAACCATCTAGATCTCAAATTTAGGCCAACGGGCATATTTAGCGGGTCTAATGGCCACAATTAGGTTAAGAATTTGATTTTATAGTTTTAAATTTTGCGCCAGTATTGTGTGGATATTTTATTCAAATCTATCATACTTTTAACTGACACACTTTAAAAATTTCCAGTATACAGACCAATCATCCGATCTTTACGAAACTTGGTTTCTGGTGCCTAGGAATGTTACTTTAAATTATAAAATTAATTTCGTTAAGATACCTCTATTAAATCTATACGAAGGCAAAGATATATCAGTTATACCAATATTTTAAGCATAATTTAAACGAATTTATACATGTTTGAGCAATAGTTTGCAAATAGTTATTTTATAAACATTGATTTTATAATAATTTCACATAGTTAACCCAGCTATAAACATACCATATTATATAATGTGGTAAATAAAAAATAATGTTAGATAATTAAGTTTCAAATATATTATCAGTACAATCCAATTTAGTTAAAACGAAGTGTATGTTTACTAAAAAATTTAATTAACTATTTTATTTAAACAATATGATTATAATTTTCTTGTATAATAATTAAATCGCCCTTCTTGTCAATATAATGGGTGTAACACTCATATTATTAATTGAAGTGTGTTTTCAAAATATTTATATATAATACTAACTTTATCTAATAAAATAATAAAATACTTTATAAAATATACTTGTTATTAATATAAGTATTAATATTTATGTTATTTAAAATGTTGAGAAAAACAATAATTAAGAATTTCGTTTATATAATATTACTATTGTGTGAATATCTATACAAGGCATATACAATTAATTTAATATATGCTTCATATGGAACCACAATAACCATGTTTAAATTACTCGATGAATTCAATCTACCTGCGCGACAAATTACTATCACAAAATGTGCTTGGTGAAGTACAAGTCGAATGGTTCGTACAAACTGCCTGCGCTAACTGTTTGAATAATATCGACAAGGTTAGCACGATCAACATCTAACCAAGGTATTTGATAAATTATATTACTATAATAATTAATATGATAATATCTGGGAAGATAAATTCAAACGATACATAACGGTGTGATCAATACGTCCAGTACGGGTTGGCCAACTTGAATGCGACAGAACTTGGGCATATACGGTTTTAAATGTTGCATGGTACTTTTGTCTCCCATACATATTTTACCATTATAAAATAGTAATACACTTTGTGGATTGCCTTTAAACTTTTCTATATATTTATAATTCACAGGCAGATCCAAATAATCCAGCCTGGCAATCACCTGAGTGAACTTGTCTTTAAAACCAGGTTCAAAATTATCACTAAATTCGCTAGATGTCCATTTGGCTTATTGAATGGCTATACAATTTGTTGAATTATATTTTTCTGCATTGTAGTATATTATACTAATGTATTTGTACAGATGTTTTATGTATCATTGTCTACAGTACCTGTATATCTTTTTTAGTTCAGACTGTATCACAATGACCATAATATATGGATTTTGAAATAACAAGTTAAAATTAATATTTATTTGCTTAAAGTATAGTGATCATTACAACATTTTACACTGTATAAACTTATTATAAGTATATTAATTATTCTCACATTATTATGTAATATAATTTATAATTATTTCACTATATAACCTTGTTATAAATATACAAAAATAAAAATTAATGCCCGACAATTAATTGCAAATATAGTAAATAAGATTAAATTCAAACAAGGGGCCTTTTAATTTTTCAAAATAATAATGAATTAATTTACTTGTAATTAAATCCCCCTTATTGTCAACATAATGGGTGTAACACTAATATTATTAATTGAAATGTGTTTTGAAAACAATGACCAATATTTTTATCATTCAATATTCAACTTAATTAAAATATATTCTTTTATTTTATTAAATATTTATATTTGATTGATTAATAAATTGTTAGTGTCATAATTAAATCGCCCTAAATGTCAATATTATGCATACTGTATATCACAACAATATTAATTAAAATGTGTTTTCAAACAATTATATTAAGAATAAGTTGAAGTTAGAAAATAATACATTTCAAAAAGTCAAATGAAAATATCAAATACTTGTTTTACTCATTAATATTTAGTATATTATCAAAAATAATGATACTTTTAGATTTATTGGCACTATTATTGTGTGGATTTCTATACCAAACGTATGAAATGAGTTTAATATACTTCTCATACGAAACCACAACAAACATTGAGTTTAAATTATACGATGAATTCAAATTGCCTGCGTTCACTATATTTCTTAATAGTCTTTAATGCACTCTATTCTTTTGCTGCACTCAAGCCGGTAGGTTATTTCTAAATAATTCTCCTAATTGATGCCTAAATAGTACCAACCCGTGTTGTAAACCTTTTCAGCCTAATGAATTCTATTTTTATATAGCTGCGTGGGTTAACCGTATACCCATTATTTGATATAAACATCCATTGGGACAATACGGTCACACATAACCGGATACCCATTAAAGTGAGTGACCAGCGATACGGCGCTACCTAAGTGCAATTATCAGGTTTGTATTTTATATAAATATTACATTCTTATAAATCATCAATGTCATTATGTTGGTTCAGCTGTTCCTTAATAGACTGGTTGGCAAATATTTTGGATATAAATGTATTATTTTTGTAATAATATTTATATTTTACCTCAGGTCGAATCAGTTTCTCAAAGCCCATGCATAGTGTTAGCGCCGGTGCGACAATTGGCAACATCAATATAATTAAAATGATTGCAGCATAACAAACAAACAAAATAATATTAAATGGTGGATTCCTAAATGATTGAAAATAAGATAACACTAAATTGCATTTACCTCACATCCCCATATGATTGGATGGCTATACAATTTGTTGGATTATATTTTTCTATATTGTATAAATATTTATTATACTAATGAATTTGATTATATGGTTGTAACAATACTAATGTACTTGTACAAATATAATGGGTAGGCTTGCCAACTCGTCAAGGTTTGCCTTGATTGTCAAGGAATAGGGGGTTTTGTCAAGGTGTAAGGCGAGGGTCTTTCCTTGACATTGTAATGTCAAGGAATGTAAAACTCAAAAGTTGTGCACTTTTATGATAATGTATGCAAACATTTTATGTAACTTAACTATGTAATGTTTTGGTAATATACAAAATACCAGAATGTATAAAGTAAATAAACTTTAAAAATAATAATATTTAAAATAAATGATTTTTGGTAGAAGTGGACAAATAATTAAAATATATTTATGTAAATTTTATCAAAAACCAGGAAAAACTCCCTTTAAAATCTGCAATAAAAACGTTGGTCAAGGAAATGTCAAGGCGAATTCTTGAAATTTGTGAAATTTTCAAGGAATGTGTCAAATTGAGTTGGCAAGCCTAATAATGGGTGTAACACTCATATTATTAATTGAAATGTGTTTTCAAAATACTAACTTATTATATGCATATTTATATTTTATAAACATATAAAATTCTGAATAAATTTCATTATTTTTATCACTCAATATTCAATTTAATTAAAATTGTTTTCTTTTTTTATTAAATAATTATATTTATTTGATAAATAAATTGTTAGTATTATAATTAAATCGCCCTAAATGTGAATATAATGTTTATATCATTTCAGTATAAATTGAAATATGTTTTTAAAACTTATATATAAAAATAAAGTTGATGTTATCAAATAATAAATTCAATAAAGTCAAATGAAAATATCAAACACCCGTTTTAATATTTAATATATTATCAAAAATTATGATTAAAAATTTACATTTAAAAGCATTACTATTGAGTGGATTTCTATACCAAACGTATAAAATCAGTTTAATATACTTCTCATACGAAACCATAACAAACTTAATATTTGAATTGTACGATGAATTCAAATTGCCTGCCGTTCACTATATTCTGATTGTGGCCCAAGTAGGCCCACATATAAGGCACTACGTTATTTAACAGGTAATAACATATTTGCTTATAAAAAGTTAAAACAGGCTATTTATAAATAGTATAAATTTACAATCATGTTAGAATAGAACCTAAAACATCAAAAAGCGATCCGATAAGTGCCACACACTCTACAAAACACAATATAAGGTATACCTCGTAAAACATATCGCATATTCTAATACAATGCATAAATGGTTGAAGTGAATAATGGTATTTTTATACACTGCAATTTAATTGACGTTTATGAAACAGGCTATGACTATCTGTCCACGATTCATTCATTAAAATTGCTCAATTGTGGTCATATATCATAAATATTGTGATAGAAATGGCTGTAATTGAAGGCAACAACCAATTATAGGTATGTAATTAATGTTATTTATAGCGATTACAATGTTATAAAATCTAATAAAATATATTAGATGGCTATACAATTTGTTGGAACTTATTTTCCACATGGTCAATTTAAATTATATTATTGATCTAACTCGTAAGCGATATGTTTTGAATATGGCTTGTTTGCATATACGGGGTGTTTGTTATCATTATTTTTAATGCAGAATTTCCTAATGCTTGGTCAATTTTTGATTTTTTAAAATCCATCAAAAACGTCACGTTTGAACTGGACGTTCTAACATATGCTAACAACATTATTATGCTAATTTTCTTTAGTGTAAAGAATTATTAAAAAAAAAAGATTAAAATAATGTAATTTTTTAAAATACGATCTACTGTTTCCTTTATATTTATTAATATAACATGCAACATAAAATTCAATACAACAAAATGAATTATATATTTGTTATAGCTGGGTTGTTTTTATTTGGACGGCCATACGGCCTTGGTAACTTATAAAGAATCACGCAATATTGATTTAATTTAAAAGTTATTCAGAAAAAAGTTAATACATTAAAATACTCAACTATACTGTTTGTGCGCTAATCTGAGAGTGATATTCAACTGCTTTACAGTTCACAATCACGTATGCAAAAATTTTAACCATGCCCATTTTGGGCCACATTACATAAACAGTGTTCACTATTGGGTAATACTGTACTCAAAGCACTTGGCTTTCAGAGAACTTATTTTTAACTACAGTTTCAATACTGTAAATGCAATACAATTTCAAATATACTTATAAAATGACACTATATTTCAAATATGCATGCTTATTCTTAGATTAATTATTAAATAATATAAAATTATAAATGTAAAAATTCAAATTATAACATATTTATTAATATATTACAATTCAATAAAAACAAAGAACCTTTATATTAGTAAATAATTATATTATTTATTTCATTATTAATTTGCTATAATTAAATCGCCCTTATTGTCAACATAATGGGTGTAACATTTATATTACTAATTGAAATGTGTTTACAAAACAGTTGCTTAAAATATTGGTGATTTCACTTTTTTAATCTTGCAACGAATATAAAATGTATTATAATGTAAGGCAAGTAATAAAAACAATTGTTATATATCTAATTTAATAAATCATTTGTTTGTAAAGCATGAAGCTATTATTAAAAACGCCTTAAATGTCAACATAACAAATTACAACTAATTGGAATATATTTTTAAAACAATATTGTATAACATTATAACTTCTTATACAGTAATAAAATATAGAATACGTTATAAAAATATCAAATACTAGTTATAAGTATTAATATTTATATTATATAAAATGTTCAGAAAAACAATGATTAAAGATTTAGTTTATATAAAATTATTATTGTATGGATATCTATACAAGACGTATGAAATTAATTTAATATTTGATTCATACGTAACCACCATGTTTGTTCACCCGATGAATTCAAGCTGCCTGCGCAACAAATTACATGTCACAAAGTGTGGTTTGAAACGAATGAGTCGAATAACAGATTAACTATAAATTTATGACTCAAATTTTAACAAATTTTTTAAATAGCATCAACCTATATGTTTTCAACTCAGACACATGTGCCAACATATCGGAACACTACATGGTCAGTAGTAGACAAATTACACCGCGATTGATTACACACCGATAGACTATGTGCGAAAAACTGTGGTAAACAATCTGAGCTGCAGTCGACCGATCTATATGGCAAATGTTGTTAACTATTTCACCATAACCCAAATTGGCAGTCATTTTAGTTATAAACCGTTTAACCCTATTTGGGACATACGGTCAATCTTTGATAAAATTTCTGGACTACAATTATTATGGCAGCTCGAATTATAGTATTAACATATTGTGTTGTATATAATCGTGGTAAACTCTCGCTAATACAAACAGCGCTGATCTACTTCAGGCCTTTGCTGGATATTGCACAGAATTTTATTTACCATAATTATATTTATCTACTCTGGATGCTCTCTAGTCAGCCATTAGTCATTCTATTGAAAGGCGAATTAATCGTATCCCTAGTTAATCCCGAAATATTCCATGTAGACACTTTAGACGATCTGTTGGCCAGTAGTGCAAAGCTATATACTGGCGACAGGTCCTACGAATTTTGAACTTTTAAATTCAAGTTCATTTAATTAATGAGCAGGATATAATATTTTAAAACGGATAGAATGCATGGGTATATGGAAGAGTATGGACAATCCACAAAGTGTTTTACACTTTTATTATGGCAAAATCATTATGAGCGATTATGTTTAACATGCACAACATTTACAATCGTATATGCTGCAATTTGGTCGTATTCATGTTGACAAACCACTCGTGGGATTATTGATCACATTGTTATAACAATTACAATGTTATAAGAATTTAGTAATATATGATTAGATGGCTATACAATTTGTTGAAACATATTTTCACCATGGTGGACTGAAATTAATTGCCGATATGTTTTAAACATTGTTTGTTTGCATATAAGGGGTGTTTGTTATAATTATTTTTAGTCTATACCACAATACATATTTTGGATTTTATAAAATTAATGTATATAAAATTATGTAAAATAAATAATTATGTATCTTTTTATGTAATTTTTTAAATATTAAAAAAAATTATTTTATACTAATACACTAGACTTGTTTCTTATAAATTAAATTTTTTATAAATATATTCTGTAATATAACGTGCAACATAAAATTCAATACAACAAAATAAATTATATATTTATTAATATATTACAATTCAATAAAAACAAAGAACCTTTATATTAGTAAATAATTATAGTATTTGTGTATTATTTTGCTATAATTAAATCTCTTTTATTGTTAATATAATGGGTGTAACACTAATATTATTAATTGAAATGTGTTTTCAAAACAGTTGCTATAAATATTGATGGTTTCAACTTTTTGTGAAATCTTGTAATCAATAAATATTGTATTATAATATACGGCAAGTAAAAAAAATTGTTATATATTTAATTTAATAAATCATTTGCTTGTAAAGCATTAAGCTATTATTAAAAACGCCTTAAATGTCAATATAATTGGTATAACATTAATATTATTAATTGAAAATGTGTTTTAAAAACAATATAACATTATTACATCTTATAATAAATTAATAAAATATAGAACATTTTATAAAAATATCAGATACTCGTCATTATCAATATTGAAGTTATTTAAAATATTGTCAAAAAGTTTGTTTAAGAATTTATTTTTAATGGCATTACTAATGTGTGGATTCCTATACCAAACTTATCAGTTTAGTATACTTATTATACAAAATCACAATGATCAGATTTGAATTACTCGATGAATTCAATCTACCTGCGATAACAATATGCATTTTGTGGCTTATTATACCCAAATATCAGCCACAAATTCACCACAATTTAATAGCACAGCAAATGAACTCATTGTTAAACATGAAAACTACGAGCGGTTAAAAGGGAAAACATACGATATTATTGGCAATTTATGTGTAATCAATGTACTGTCATACCAATCATTGTGATCAAGTAAGTTCTTATGGCGGTTTGACCATAGTTACTTAGTGGTCGGCGAACCCAAACAAAAGTACAGGGTGAAAAAGAAACGGCAACAATCGAATGGGTTTATTATGTTGTGGCTAAATAAAACCATGATGTTGTCTGATAAATAATTCGACTCCATTATCCAACTGAAAAAGTTAGATATTTTTGAAAAACTTACATTGCCTTAAATGTCAACAATAACGGTGCCTATATTATAAAATATCGAAAGACTACCATGATAAATAATTGTTATGGACACAACATATATAAATGTTTAGTAAATTTAAAGTAGATACGATTGGATGGCTATACAATTTGTTGGACCATATTTCTCTAGTGATCGACCGAACACAAGCACCGGTATGGCTATATTACCACTTTGTTTGGCCATTTATTTTGTTTAATTAAATATGATTATTTGAATTTTTAGGCCAAATACATTTCGAGATATTGCATGTACTTTGCATGCAATTCAAGCAAGTCTTAAATACAATTGTGATAACATTTGCTTAAATAAATTTTATTGTATTTTATGATAATTAAAATGTTTTCATTATAAATAAATATATTTGTACAATGTATGTTGAAAAATCTACATTTATTTTCGATATCTTATTAATCTAGGTGGTGGTTTATAGATTGCTTTTAAATTTAACAATTTATTATTGTTGTAATTAATGTTAATAATGTTTTTTTTTGAAACAACATTCATTATATATTTCGTATAAAATAGACGCAAAAATCGTGTAAATATTAAAATTGAAAATCCAAACCATAGGCCGAGACAACTGGCTATAAAACACAGGTACTCTTCGACAGACATTTTTTTGGTTATAGTGTATATCATTTCGGGCTCCGACGGTATCTCCAAAATCAGATTATAGCTATTGTCACTTCGATGGTAAATAACATTACTATAATCAGTACGATGATAGTGTTGTATGCATTCAACTTTTGTATCACATTTATGCTGGCAAATTGCAGGAAAAAAGTCATGCCTAGAAAACGCAGAAATAACGTACAGATTATATACATATTGATTGTGTAAATAACCCTCGGTCTATATGTTGGCCGGAAAATGTCATATATGGAGAAATATTGTAATTTTAAGAATTGTAATTATTTTAAAAACAAGTAAACAGAAACTGTCTAAAACATGCGAGAGTATGATTGGTATTATTTGATTTAAAATTAACTGGATAATTATACTTCAAATCTGTTTCAGCATGTTGAAGCCAGATATTATATAAATCTTTTGGTGTATATAAAGTTACAATGAATTAACTTGTATATTTTTAATGTTTTTACAGACTAATATTTCCATAAGAAAATAATAGTGTTTATAATTAAAATGTCATATAAAATGACAATAATTCCCTATCTAATAAAGTTAATATAGTATAATTTTATACACAAATATGAAACAATAGTGTACCTATGAAAACAAAATAATTATATTCTAGATAAATTATAAGAAATATCTGCACAACAAAAACTAAAAGTCCTAGCTTAATTCTGTATTCACCATTCGAATTAACGTTAAAAATAAGTAGAGAAGTAAAGGCATATTGGCATTTTTATATTGGCATTTTGCAACAACAAAAAAAATTAAGCTAGGATTTTTAGTTTATGTTGTGCAGATACTTCTTAATTATAAATTATATCATTTAGCTAGGCAATACTTATTTTGTTTCTATATGCACACTATTGTTTCATATTTGTGTATAAAATTATACTATATTAACTTTATTAGATAGGGAATTATTGCCATTTTAATTATCCAGTTAATTTTAAATCAAATAATACCGATCATACTTTCGCTTGTCAGTTTCTTTATACTTGTTTTCAAAAATAATTAAAATTCTTAAAATTACAATATTTCTCCATATATGGCATTTTTCGGCCAACATATAGACCGAGGGTTATTTACACAATCAATATGTATATAATCTGTACGTTATTTTTGCGTTTTCTGGGCATGACTTTTTCCCTGCTGGCAATGACTTTCTAAACTAGTGTTTTGTTGTTTTGAAAAATGAACGTTATTTTTATTTAGATTATTATTATTATTGTATTTTACAATATCAGCTTCATTATACCTGTATAAGGTGTCGTCCGGAAATGCTTTAAATTCATCTAGATATGCTTTTATTTTGCATTCATATTTGCATTTACTAAGACTTTGATTGCGATCGAAACATTTTGCACCATTCTCAATTAAATGCTTATGAATTATATAAGGCTTTATATTTAATTATGAGAAAGAAACGTATCATTATTTGTAAGTGGATTATCTAGGTGTTTATAATTAGTAGGTGTACTCATTATTGGCTTTAAATATCCATTGATTATTAGTTTATGTACATTTGTGTCCAAATCGCATATTAATATCTGTCCAACCGAAATCTGGCCACCCGTACGGCAACACATATTAGACATTGTTTTATACAAATTTATAAAGAGCTTATTTGACGCGATTTCTCACTCAAAAATTTAAACACATTTATAATGTAAATTGTATGAGTGTGCATCAATGACCACTATAGCTAAAAATAAGCCGCGCCCTTGATTGTAGCCGTGGTGGTCACCCAATGTTTGATCATTTATTGGTAGTGTTGAAACTGGTTCGGGACTTCGATGCCTAACATATTGGCTGACGATGTGTTCATAGAGTAGGGATGCAGAGAATAGACTATTGAAGATCACTTAGAAATGTTTAGGAACGGCTAACGATTAAATTAACGGTGTTTTACAGTATTTCAATGCAAAAAAAATCTCCCAAAAAAGTAATTTTGAAAATAAAACCCCAATTAAAGTTTAATAACAAGGGGTATAAAATCTATACCCACACTGCTTTCGACTCTGATATATCCCCTACTGATTATCACAGATACCCATCATTTCTAATGTATGTAAGAGAAATGGTATTAAAAATGGCAGATGTCATCAAATCGGGGGTGTCTTCAGAGTTTGGTCTTAAAATCAAGTTTAATCTTCAATTAGGAAATTGAAAAATTGGTGACACAATGGGGGTTAATAGAAGATTATTGTAGCGAATAGACCGCTGATCAAAGTTTATTATCTTAGGAATAAAATATTTACAAATAATGATACCCCTATTTCTCATAATTAAATATAAAGCCTTATTGTAAATTTTCTATTAGTTACCCTGGATGCATCCTTGTGTTTAGCGTTGATATACAAAAACCCGGTGCCATAATATTGAAACTGTCTGTCCCAATCTGACTTTACATAGATGATCAATGTATCGTCAATATATGCGCTTTGGTTATCAAATCTAAGCGCGGCAAAAAACGGGGTGCCACCTTGGTCAGTGACTTTGTCTGTACCATAATATCCCGTATAATTTGTTGTCCATTTTGAAAATGCTGTTAAACAAAAACCTAGATTTTTATTGATTGCGTAAATATATTCGGTAACATCTGTACATGGTACCGGCTTTTTATTATGGTCTAATACCAAACACAATATCATTTGATTATCAAACCATTTTTGCGATATATCCAATTGCTCGTTAATAGACAGTGTATTAAAATTGTCTAAATCTTTCGCGTAGTTAGAGTTTAAAAGATTAATTTTGTTGAGACATACAGTAATCGCCGGCACCTGTAGTACAGACTGTGAGTCAAACTTAACATCAGTAGTGGTTTTGTACGAGAAGTATATGAAACTTATTTCTAGCATTTGATACAAACATCCCGTAAAACATATTATAAATGTTATAATTGTTCAGCTATTTTTATAGATAAAATTATTTTATTACATAATTTGTGATAATTTTTATAAATCATATTGCAATAACAATTAATTAAAAATTTGATATGTTAAATTATACTTAAATAAAATTAATTTAATATAAGATCTTATCTAAACAAAACCTTATACACTATAAATACAATGTATAAACTAAATGTACAAACTTTGTACTACAAAGTAATGAAAAAATACTTATTTTAACAAATATAAATGTTAACCAATAAATTGATTTAATAATCAACTTAATTGAAAACAACATAATTAATATAATCATTATATAAATAACTATTATTTATGAAAACGTTTTCAACCACTAATTTAAAATGTTTCATTATGATAAAATAATAAATAAATTATTGTTATTAAATTGACAATCGTTTATAATTATAAATGTATAATCAAAATAACTCACACACAGTAATGTTATACGTAATATACAATTCAATGTAACATTTTGTTGCTAAACATATGGCTATAATTCTTTGAAGTAAGAATTATAGTTGAATTAATAAGTATGGAATTAATGAATACAGACTATATTAAATTCATAACAAGCATATATGTCAAAATTACAGCAATTTTATTTGTTGTAAAGTATACAATTGTTTAAACAAGATTTTTTTAAATGACAATTCATGAACACGCTATAAAATAATATTGGTTAGACAATTACGTTTGATACTTAAAGTATATTATACAGTACTTATACAAAACAAATCTTATAAAAATGTTCATTGGTACTTTGTAACAAATATTATAACAAATAGATGAGTTATCTAAGATAACATATTGAACATACTTAAATTGATTTTATTTAAATACAATTGTGATAACATTCACTTAAATGAATTATATTTTATGATAATTAAAATTTTTTAATCATTAATACATAAATTTGTTTATATTATTTATGTTTTAAAATCTTAATTTATTTCCTATATGTAATTAATCTAGGTGGTGGTTTATAGATTGCTTTTAAATTTAGCAATTTAGTATTATTATTGTAATTAATGTTAATAACGTTTTTCTTTGAACTAACATTCATTATATACTTTGTATAAATTTGACGCAAAAATCTTGTAAAAATTAAAATAGAAAATCCAAACCATAGGCCGAGACAACTGGCTATAAAACACAGGTACTCTTCGACTGGCATTTTCAATGTTATGATGTAAATAATTTCGGGCTCCGACGGTATCTCAAAAAGTATACGAAAATCGTGGTCATTATGTAAATAATAATTCATTGCCTTATTTTTCATTGAATAATAGTGTTGTACGCACTCAACTCGTTTCAAACACTGACGCTGGCATTCATTCTCCAAACTAGCGTTGTATACATTAGCGAAATAAATGTTACTATTGTTATTGCCATGTACACTCATTTCATCATGATACAAATAGTAGTTTGGAATTGCCAAATAAATATCAATGTATTTTCTAATGTTGCAACCATGGACGCAAGTCTCAAGCGATTGACCACGCTCAAAACACTGAGATTTTTGTTTAATTTTATACTTATATATTATTGAGGTTTTTCTAAATTGAATATGACCACTATTGTATTTGCTAAAATTTACATAAGCCGAGCCTTTACTAAAATATGTGTAAACCCGCTCAGATCGGGAATGTATATTAATTTTGACCAACTGTTTACTTAATAGACTTTTATTACATATATCAATGCGTGCGTTAAATTGTGCGCTTGCTAGATTGTTTTTAATGTCTATCCCGATTTCATCTCTAATTTGTGTCGTCCAATGTGTAAATAGTGTCAGACAATAATAATAATTGTTAACTGAAGGAATATACTTGGTAACATTTGTACAAGGGTAAACTTGTCCACTGCCAGCAATCAAAATACATTTAAATATAATTGTTGGGTCAATGAATGCGCTGAATTGTTTGCGTAATGATAGGCCGCGAAATGCGGTCATATTGTGATTATGTTTGTCGGATAACATATCTGTTTTGCTTAGACATAGCGTTACGGCCGGCACTCGACGTATGGACTCCGAGTCAAACCTGACATCAGTAGTTGTTTCGTACGAGAAGTATATGAAACTTATTTCCAGCATTTGATACAAACATCCCGTAAAACATATTACAAATGTTATGATTGCAAACATATTATTCTTAATATCTGTTATCATTTTATTTATAATTTGATGTAAAATCAGTTTTATATAATTAGAACTGATATGGTATAGATCATGGGACGGCAGACAAGGGAAAAATTATTTTTAACATATGAATATTGTTATAATATTCATTTTTGAAGCCTTTTTTGAAGCACTTGCCATCGCATGGTATAGATTGATAAATTTAAAATTTTACTTTAATAATAATATAATTATACTACTTTAATATAATTTTGTTTATATACTTTTGTCACCTCATTCAAAATATAACATTTATCTGAAATTGAAATTTATTTTATTATCATTAAATTGATTTTATTATTAACTTACTTGTCAACATTACTATTAAAAATTCATTATTCAATTCAATTTAATTTTTATTTCAAGAGTTTATAAGTTATATTAGTATTTTATAAATATTTCTTGTTATATTATTAATAATACCATAATCGTAGGATATTAACATTTAAAACAAATCTTTTAATAGTTTGTCATATTATTTGGTATTTTGCAACAAATCTTGATACTAGCAATGTATGGCCATAGCTAATGGTATATTAGGAATTTGGTTATAAATGAATGATAATAATAATTATAATAATGATATACATATTACCAACAAGAATTACAGAGTAATGTTATAATATATCACCTGTCATAGATAATTTAAAAGGTTTATTAAGTTATGCGATTCAACGATCCTATAAACCATATTCTTCATGCTGAATTGTTGTTAAAACTAATAAATAACAATTAATTGAATATTTAATGAACACATTATTGTCCAATTAAATCTAAGTTTTTGTTTATTATACAAATTAATTTTATATTTTATTTGAACAACATAATTATTATCTATTTCTAATTAAATCGCCCTTATTGTCAATACAATGGGTGTACCACTAATATTATTAATTGAAATGTGTTTTCAAAACAAGTATTCTTAATAATAAACTATTTTTATAAATTAATATATTGTAAACAATCTTATAAACAAGTCAAATACTTGTTATAATACATGTAAATTTATATAATAGTTATGTCACTTAAAATGTCATCAAAAATATTCGTTAAAAATTTAGTAATGAAAACATAACTATTGTGTAGATTCCTATACCAAACGTATAAAATGAGTTTAATATACTTCTCATACGAAACAAAAACAACTTTACGGGTTAAATTGCTCGACGAATTCAAACTGCCTACGTTAAGTTATAATAAATCATAAACATGATAAAACATTGTAATTTGGTCTGTTTATTAGGTACATTATCGTTGCCATACATTAAATATTTATTATCAAAAATATATTACATTTAATTACTATTTCTATTAAACAGTGTACTTAGTTTGTGGTTTGGTTTCTCATTATTATATTTATTTAACCTTTGTTTACAATCTGTAATAAATTATTTCCAAAATTATTTAAAATTATTGTTTCAATAATCACAACAAAAATCAATCTTATTGTGAGAAATAACATGTTCATTTGTTATAATTGTTACTAATATATATTTTATATTCTATTAGGCGTACCTGGTAATATTCATCACTGCAAACACTATTGATTCGTAATTTTGATTAATTTGTTTTCTTTATTTGGACATTAAGTATGATTGGCTGCTAAATAGGCTGTTAGGTTCACTACACCTCACGAGGGTCTCAATTACGTTACCAAGTGCGATGATTGATGATTTAAATTTTGATTCAATTCACATTTTTGTTGTGGTTTCGTGCGATGAATTCAATTTACCCCGCGTTAAGCCATTGCATTGGCTGCGTATTTTGAACGCAGGTAGTTTGAATTCGTCGTATGAGCCTACTTTATTCAGCTACAGTCTGACCGGTTTCGGCGTTTAGGGATCAATACTAAAATTTCAATCACTAATGATAAACAATTTAATTATCAGACAAAATACTATAATTTTATATATAAGGCGTTATATTTAATAATAAGCGATAAACGTATCATTATTTGTTAATATTTTATCCCGAAGATAATAAACTTTGATCAGCGGTCCATTCACTGCAACAATCATCTATTATCCCCCATTGTGTCACCAATTTTTCAATTTCCTAACTGAAGATTAAACTCGATTTTAAGACCAAAAACTGAGGACACCCCCGATTTGACGACATCTGCTATTTTTACCGCCATTTCTCTCACACACATTAGAAATGATGGGTATCTGCGGTTATCAGTAGGAGGTATATCAGGGTTGAAGGTAGTGTGGGTATAGACTTTGTACCCCTTGTTATTAAACTTTAATTCCGTTTATATTTTAGCATTGAAATAGTGTAAAAACACCGTTAATTTAATCGCTAGCCATTCTTGAACATCTCTAAGTGACCTTCAATAGTCTATTCCCTGCATCCCCACCCTATGAACATGTCATCAGCCAACATGTTTGTCATCGGAGTCCCGAACCAGTTTAAACACTCCCGATAAGTGACCGAACATCGGGTGATTACCATGGCTACAATCAAGGGCGCGGCACATTTTTAGCTATAGTGGTCATTGATGCCCACTCATATAATTTACATTATAAATGTGTTTAAATTTTCGAGAGAAATCGCGTCAAATAAGCTTTTTATAAATTTGTATAAAATAATGTCTAATATGTGTTGCCGTACGGGTGGCCAGAGATTGGTTGGACAGATATTAATATGCGATTTAGACACAAATATACATAAACTAATAATGAATGGATATTTAAGGCCAATAATAAGCACACCTACTCATCGCTTATTATTAAATATAACTCCTTATATTATTGAAATAATATTATATTTTTAATGTTTAAATTGTAATTTTTAAATATTATATTTTTTAAATAAATGAATAATATTATATATGATAACAACAATTAACTAATTTAACCAAATGATTTAACTATTTATATACAGTATAATAATTTCAAAAATAATTTGTTTTGCTAGAAAAATTATATTATCTATGAACAATAATAACTCTATGGACTAAGGTTAGGTTTATGAGACTAATCCTAATCTTATGGACAATGTTTGGCCTATAAATAATAATAACCCTATGGACAAAGTATACGGCAATGCTAAACTTATTGCAATGCTAATCTAAGGTAATTCTATTTTTATAAAATAATGCTAAATTAATATGTAGTGCTAATCTATTCTTACAGCATTATACAAATTGTGGTTAACGTATTGCATCGCTGTGTGAACCTTGTATAATCTTCTAATAAATACATTTTGCAATATGAAACGGAATAGAAAAGTCAATACAACACAATTAATTGATCATTTAATAAATACATTACAATTTAATTTAAACACGGAACCTTATATTTTACAAACTAATTATATTATTAATTCGCTATAATTAAATCGCCCTTATTGTCAATATAATGGGTGTATCACTCATATTATTAATTGAAATATATTTACAAAACAGTTGCTTAAAATATGGTTTATTTCACATATTTAGTGAAATCCTATTATGAATATACTGTATACACATTATCCTCGATTTAGGGAGACTCGATATAAGGATAATTTGATTTAAGATAGGGTTTTTTGCTGTACCGACCGCTCCTATGAGAGATTAACATTGTGGCACTCGATATAAGGAAAATTTGATTTAAGCAAAACTCGATATAAGAGACATATTTTACTGCACGCACAGCACTGCTGTACTCTATATAAGCACATTTTATTTTTAAATTATAAATGAAAACGAGTTTTGTATAAAAGTGTTTATTTTTATAAAAACACATTTTGCCTTAAAAATAGCCGACAAAAGGTCTTGACATAGGTTTTTATTAGAGACTTTTGGCTTTATTTTAAGCCAACAAAACATATTCAGAAAAAGATATTGATTTATATGAAGCAATAATAATGTTAAATAATTTGTGGAATAAATTAAAAGAAAGTGTTATTGAAAATTGTTTCAAAAAGAGTAGTCTTTTTGCTGGAGAAATATGTGAACAAAACAGTGATTTAGATTCAACTGAAGGAACTGAAAAATGAGTTCAATTGATCAAAAATATGGAATTATCGGATAATAATTTCAATGAATTTGTTAGATCTGATGATTATAGCAGACAAAAGTGTTTATAACAAACGAAAATTACTGCTTATATTAATTAAATGTACTTTAATCTAATAAAACACGAATTTAAGCCAATATTTGATGTTTATAATGTTATTTATATGAGACTTGATATAAGGAGAATTCGATTTAAGAGACATATTTCGGTTTCACCAATCATTTCCCTAAATCGAGGATAAGGTGTATTAACATATTATTTGTATTAACATATTATAGGTATTGACATAGATATATTGAACGGAAATTAATTTTAAAAAATCATTATATATTTAATTTAATAAATCATTTGCTTGTAATTCATTAAATTATAATAGAAACGCCTGAAATGTCAATATAATTAGCATAACATTAATATTATTAATTTAAATGTGTTTTCAAAACAGTATAATATAATTTCTTCGTGTTATAAATTATTAAAATATAGATTCCTTACTAAAAATCTCAAATATTGTTATTATTAATATTTATGTCATTTAAAAAGTTGTCATTAATATGGCTAGGATTTTAGAGGGACTTTAGTGGAGTTTTGTCTATAATGTGCATTTTTTAAAAATATAATAATGATTATCGCAACTATTTTGTAGATGTTTAACATTAACTGAATAGTAAATTTTTTGTTACCTTTTGACTGATTCACTACTTTTATGAGTCTGAATATTAAATGACTCATCAAGTCATAGCTCTAGTCATTAAGTATGAATAAGTATTTATTTATAATAACACTACTATTGAGTGGATTTCTATACCAAACGTATGAAATCAGTTTAATATACTTCTCATGCGTAACCACAATGACCATGTTTGAATTACACGATGAATTCAAGCTACCTGCGATTACATTATGCAGTCCGTAGCTTATTATACCCCAATATTAGCCACAGGCGTATGACAGGTTATATACATTTAATTATATAAAATTTTTAGCTTAATTATAACAAGAAATATTTTGTATTCCTGAACATCTACCTAATATATACCAATGATTAGACCGCAACACTACAGTATATCTAAACTAGTGTTGAAAGGGATTGTGACCAAAAATACAGTGCTCGGTAAGAATATAGGAAATTTTACTCTAGCATTTATAATTTATAATTAGAATATTATTACCAGTTTCTAAAGTTACCAACAGAACCGGAAACGGTTTACGAGTACGTGTTATTCATCGGTTCACTTATAAGCTTAAATATAAGCAATATTAATGTGGAAGGTTGTTCAGTAAAATAGCGAAAAATTTATATGGTGGATAAACGTAAATCAAATGGCAACACAAATCAATGTTTTAAAAATTGTTTGAATAAATGTGTGATTCGTCAACATTTTAAAAGGGTTTAGAGTTTTCCATAATTGTTATCAATATATAAAAATAATTATAAAAATAATACATTAGCTCAACAATGAATGTATCGCCACACCCTAACAAAATAATATTAAAATAAATCATTTGTGTGCTAAATTGCATTCACGTCACATTCGCATATGATTGGATGGCTATACAATTTGTTGCATCATATTTTATCTAATGTAATCGGCCTAACTCGTAGCATTGTGTTTGACTAAAATCTAGGTAAGCAGATCTGCCATCTTTCTTACCTTGAGTAGAGTGCTACTAAGTTTTAATATAAAGCTTTACATTGGTAATGTTTTAATTAAATTATATTAAAACTTAGTAGCACTCTACTCAAGGTAAGAAAGATGGCGGATCTGCTTACCTAGAGACTAAAACAATGATAATTTGAATTTCTAGACATGATACTTTTGAGCTCTAGCAAGTATTTGAAGCCCATAATCTCCACCCTGTAAATTGGCAAGAAAAGACATGGCTGAAACACCTGCACCAGGCTAATTTACATTCCATTTACAAATAGCCATTGCGTTCCGTATAAATTATTATATCATATATAGCGCGTGTATATATAAGGGTAAACCAAATCTTTTGCGTGTCGGATTTTGATCACCAATTGGGAACAGATGAAGTGACAATACTGTTACTTCACACATATATAGATTCATGGCCGGAAATTTTTTGCACATAAAAATATTTGTGGTCACGTGACTATATTATTGTGAAAATGGACCATTTGCCATTGTATTAGTGGCTGCATATTGTGAACGCAGGTAGTTTGAATTTGTCACGCGCGCCCACTTTATTCAATTAGATTAGATGGCATTAAATAGCTATTGCGTTGCGTATAAATTATTCCGTATCATATATAGCGTGTGTATATATAAATTGCATTGTATTGATTTGTTATACGAATGATATCAATAATATGTTATATAATTTAATTGTTAATTCATAATTATTTTGAAATATAATTGTTAAAATGTAGTTTATATTAAGCTTAATGAAATTATTTAAATAGACCGTATTCAAATGAAAGTTATTTTTATAATAAATAGCATTCGTGACATATTATCACAAAACTACAATTTATTTACTGTTTACAAAACAGTTGCTTAAAATATTAATCATTTTACATTTTTGTGAAATTCTGTTATGAACATATTTTGAATATACGTTATACATGTATGTATGTTATAAATCTTTATATGTTATGAAGATATATTGTAATATTATTATAATTTACAGTAATTAATTCAAAATAATAATTTTATTGTATATTTAATTTAATAAATCATTTGCTTTTAATCCATTAAACTATTATAATAACGCTTTAAATGTCAATATAATGAATATAACATTATTGATTGTAATGTGTTTTTAATATAATATAAAATTATTACTTTGTGTTATAAAGTAATAAAATGCAGAATGATCTAAGAAAATATCAAATCCTATCATTACCCAAATAATTATTAATATATAAGTAATATAAATGTTGTCAAAAAGTATGGTTAAGGATTTAATTCTACTGACATTAATATTGTGTGCATTTCTATACTAAACGTATGAAATGAGATTATTATACTTCTCATACAAAACTATAATTATCATGTTTGAATTACACGATGAATTCAAGTTACCTGCGCCAACCAGATACAGTCCGTGGTTAATATACCTTAATATTAGTCACGAGTAAAGTTGTAAGTTATGACAGTTAATAATAATTACAATTATATAAAATTTTAAACAAGATTATAACCGGGGATATTCTGTATTTCCTGATCTGTATTTTATAAAATTATAATGTTAATTGAAATTCAAAACATAATCATCGAAGAGCTAGTCTACTGGCAGTACGTGTTTGAGTCATCCACTGATGCAGAGGTCAAAAAGATTACACCCTATCCGTTGGGAGACAGCCAATCAGACCGTCTGTGTCAGAATAAACACGTAACTTAAATAACTGTTTTGAACGCAACATTCAATTGGCATTTTTATAGTTGTTTCGTGCGATGAGTTCAATTTACCCCGTGTTAAGCCATTGTAGTAATGGCTGCATATTGTGAACGCAGGTAAGTTGAATTCGTCGTACGCACGCGCACTATATTCAGCAACACTCTGAGCGGTGTTGGCGCCCAAGGTTTGGCACCAAATTTTTAACCACTAATTATAATTATTTCAATTACTAGACAATATATTTTATTTTCATTTATTATTAAAAGTACATTGTATTTCAAATATTTTTATTTTAATTATTAAATTTAATGTTTATTAAAATAAATATTATTATCCTTTGTATAACTATATTCTGAAATATAAAATGGAACATAAAAATCAATAAAACACAATTAATAATTAAATCGCCCTTATTGTTAATATAATTGATGTTACAGCAATGATGATCACTAATAGTATTAATTCAAATATGTTTACAAAAAAAATTTTCTTAAAATAATAATGATTTCACCTTTTTGTAAAATTTTGTTATGAATATATTGTATTTACATATTGTAATATTAAAATAAATATTAATAATATTTGAATATTATTATAATATAAAACTATTAATTTTAAAAAAAATCATTATATATTTAATATACAGTAATATATCATTTGCGTGCAATACATGAAAGTTTAATGTAATTAATGATTAAACTATTGCAAAACGTCTTAAATGTCAATATAAAGTGCATAACAATTGAAATTTGTTTTCAAAACAATATATCATTACTACTTTATTAATAGCACATAGAAAATATCAAATAGTCGTCATTGTTAATATTTATGTCATTTGAAAAGTGGTCAAAAATGATTATTAAATATTTAATTATAAAAACATTACTATTGAGTGGATTTCTATACCAAACGTATGAAATCAGTTTAATATACTTCTCATACGAAACAACAATGATCATGTTTGAATTACACGATGAATTCAATCTACCTGCGTTTATAATATGTAGTCTGTGGCTTATTATACTCTAATATCAGCCACAAGTATATGACAGGTAATAATACAATTAATTATATAAAATCTTTAACAAGATTATAATTGGAAATATTTCTTATTATTCTTATATCTCAAACGGCAGTTAAGATCAGACCTGTAGCTATTGACGTATGCCTCCAATGTCTGTAAAACCATTGAATAGTCTCCACTAACTTTGGCTCTGACAGACTGGGTCTCTAACTGAAGAGCGCGATAGCAGTGATCAAAGCGTACTCCGCGTACACCGACAACACTACTACATATCTAACCTCGTGTTGAACGAACTCGTGACTGAAAATGCAGTCATCGGGCAGAACGTGGAAAACTTGACGGTTGTTTCGTGCGATGAATTCAATTTACCCCGTGTTTTGCCATTGTATTAATGGCTGCATATTGTGAACGCAGGTAGTTTGAATTCGTCGTACGCGCACGCACTAGATTCATCAAAAGTTTGAACAGGGTCGGCGCACAGGGATCGACACCAAAATTTCAATCACTAATGATAATCATTTCAATTATCAGACAAAATATTTTAATTCCATCTATTGTTTAAATTACACAATATTTTAATTGTAATTTCTGAATATAACGTTTATTAAAAATAAATACTTATTTAATAAATAATGTTATATAACAATTAATTAAATAATTTAAACAAATGATTTAACTATTTATGTACAGTATAATCATTTTAAAATAATTCATTTTGCTATTGTTGACTATTCAAAAATATTTGTTTTTATTCTACCAAGTACAGTACATTAACGCAATATCTGGTTTCCATGGTGACATATGCTAAAATACAATGGAACAAAAAAATCAATACAGCACAATTACTTGCCCAATTAGTAAATACATTACAATTCAATTAAAACATAGAATTTCTGTACATTTTATTGACTAGATATAATATTTATTTAATTATTAATTTGATATAATTAAATCGCCCTTTTTGTCAATATAATAGGTGTATCACTCATATTATTAATTGAAATATGTTTGCAAAACAATCGCTTAAAATAATGATTTTTTCATTTTCTTACTCTTGTTATAGATAAATATTGTATAATTATTTTAATAAATTATTATTGTATTTAATTTGATAAATGATATGTTTGTAAAGCATAGAAATATTATTAAAAACGCCTTAAATGTCAACATAATTGGTGTAACATTAATATTATCAATTGAAATATGTTTTCAAAACAATATAAAATGATTACTTTATTTATAAATTAATAAAATGTATAATTTCTTAAGATAATGTCAAATATTTGTAATAATTATTAATGTTATTTAAAATGTTGTCAAAATGTTTGGTCAAAAATTTAATTAGTTTAATATACTTATTATACGAAACAACAATGATCACGTTTGAATTACACGATGAATTCAGTCTACCTGCGCTCACAATATACAATCCGTGGCTAAATATACCATAATATTAGCCATAGGCATATGACAGGTACAGGTAATGCATTTAATTAGATAAAATTATAAACAAAATTATAACCATAAATATTTTATTTTACCGTAGCAGTACCATCATAAATGTCATAATATTGTTTTATACATTTCTTTTTTTATTGCACTCACGCATGCAATTTAATTCACGTTTTTGGCCTAAGTGCAATTATTATCGCATAATAAGAGCACAATTAAATTGTGGATGCTATAAATTGCATTCACGTCACATCCGTATATGATTGGATGGCTATACAATTTGTTGGACCATATTTTATTATGGTTATCGCCCGAACACATGAGCACCGGTACGTTTTGAACATCACTCGTTGACAAACATCGTTTTATTTGAATAACAATAATTATTTGCATTTCTTGTTCAAATATTTTAGAGATATTATGGTGTTGTGAACTTTGTGGAGTTCATACTATATCATTTTCATTTAAACTAATACAATTAATTTATTCATAATTTGTAAAATTAACAATAAACTTAAAACAAATATACAACACAAATATGCTAAATAATGTCGCCTCAGTTATATTGACAAGTAATATTTATTTAAATAAATTGTAAAGTTAATTTTTAATTAAATTGCACATACAGTAGAAACCATTTATTTTAACATGAAATATTATTTATTTTTCTTTTAATTGCAAACATTTAATCAGAAAAATCAAAAAATGCAATTCAAAAAACAAATTAATGTTTACAACATTTATAGCGTCGGGATATACAAAAACTCATTAACGTGTCTCAAATTATGACCACGGACCATTTTGAATTAGCCCTTGGCACCCCACCCAGTGTTTTTTAAATCTTCATTTTATGTACTATAAAAATTTTAAAAGATCAAAATTGATAATTGTGTGTTAAATTATCTAAATTATCTATAATATTGTCTTTTAAAAAAGCTTTTTATAATAATTTTTTAAAACTTTCTTGTAAATATATTCTGCAATTTTATAAATACATTACAATTCAATTAAAACAAAGAGTCTTTTATTTTACAAACTAATTATATTATTTATTTGATTATTAATTTGTTATAATTAAATCGCCCTTCTTGTCAATATAATGTGTGTATTACTCATATTATTAATTGAAATATGTTTACAAAATAGTTGCTTAAAATAATGAAGATTTCATTTTTTTGTGAAATCCTGTTATGAATATAAATGTTATGTTATATTATTATAATATAAGGCAATTAATTTTTAATAATCATCATATATTTAATTTAATAAATAATTTGCTTGCAATTCATTAAACTATTATAAAAAACGCCTTAAATGTCAATATAATTGGTATGAAATTAATATTATTAATTGAAATGTGTTTTCAAAACAATATAACATGATTACGTTGTGTTATAAATTAATAAATTATAGAATACTTAATAAAAACATATCAAATAATTGTCATTATTAACCCTAGAAGCTTAAACTGGGAGATTAGTCTCCCATTTGCACTTTGAATTTCAATTAAAAATCAATGAAGAGTTGTAGCCAGAAAAAAATTCAGTAATGCCTCATAAATAGTTAGATTTAAAAATTTGTAAAGTTATATTATTAACAAATTAAATTATCATGGTTAAATTGATTTAATTAAGACGTTTGGGATATTAGTCTCCCAGTTTATGCGGAATGTAACTTTTTCTCTGCAGTATAAATAGTGC
>CAJPIZ010000343.1:0-14401 GCA_905368565.1 Medioppia subpectinata
TTCACCGTGTTAAAGGAGATAATCAAGTTAAACCATCATATAATTTTAATATAATTGAACCTGGAGTAATTACGTTTAGCGAAATGTTTAATAATTTGGTGTCCATATTGTTTGCCGGATGTTTGGTCTCATTAATTAGTTTAATTGGAGAGATTATAATCTAGTTTTGGCATTCATTGAACGCCTGTTTATCGGACCCACAATTGGTTATTATTGTTATGATTTGTTTTTTATGAATAGCTATGGCTTTTATCAGTATTGTTGTATTTCTGCCTCTAATTATTTCTTATTAATGTCATTGTTTTAATGTAAACATTTATTATTATAATCTATAGTAAATTATTAAAATTTATTTATTTATTATATATTACGAAAATTGTTTTTAAAATTTTATTATGAAATAACGCTAATACATTTGTGTATCTAATGAATAAAGTATTAAAATAATATTATTATATTAATTTGATGTAAAACGTTATGTGAATTAACGAATAGGAATATATTCAATAGTAATTTTGCAATAATTTGTATTTTATTAGTGTATATTGTTTAATAAAGAACTATTGGCAAATATCTAACACTGTTAACAATGACTCTTTAATAAAAATATTTACAAATTTAATGGGATTTGTTTTATAGAATTAGACTAGATTAAATAATAGATCGATCGATAGAGTCTCTAAGCAATTCTGACTTCAGGATTGGCCATCACGGTCACGTTAATCGGGATATATAAAGCTATTTAATTTTAACACATGAAAATGTGGTCACTGCGACCGACCCCGATTTGTCTTCGCCATATGGACTATATCAGATAACCTTTTATTTGACAAAGTTCCATATGGTATTCCCATTGCCAGCTTAGGCCTATATGCCCATTGTATTATATTTAATATTAAAATATTTACATTAATACATATTTTATTCATTATGTTAAATATACAAAATGAATTATTCTGCAATATTATTTATTATAAAGAAAGAATTAATTATAATATAGGAAATAACCATTTTAGCAAAATTTACCATTATTTTTAGATATCTTATTTAAAATGTTGGTCAATCTAAAGCGTGAGATTGAGTATCTATATTCTGTTTTCCCATATTTTAAACCCAACCCTTATAACAGTTATCATTGCAATGATAATTATAATACAAACACAACTTTCGATCATGTTTTTCTAATGATTGGGGTATTTACCATAACACATATAACATAATATAATTAATTATAATTTGTGTCTTAAATTGTTAAGAATTTAGGATGGCAATTACACTCCATTCTATTAACAATATTTCAATTGTTTGCATGTAAGTTAAATGTCGTTGTCAAATTAACTTCATTTCTAAAAGTGGATATTGACAAAAACAAGGTAATTTTAAATTACTAATTTGTACTGTATTTATAAATTATTGCATTATAATAAAAGAAACAATTAAACTTATATACTTTAATTAAATTATAAAGGCATTGCTGATGCTTGGTAATGTAGGTCCTAATTTTTTAATCAACAATACTAATTATTCTGGCACTACAATGAGTTCAGATTACCTTATTCAAATCATTAGTGGTTTAAAATTATCAAAATCTAATACATATTATTCATTCGTTAATGTTTTTGATTATCAGGTTACATAATTATATTATAAAATCATTAAACAATTGTAAGATATTTATAAACAATTTTAATTAATTATAGATTTGGTTTAATATAGCGATTGTCTCACTATTAATGTCACTATATATACGATATTCACAAAAACTACAAATGAAATCCATTTTTAACGCATTCATACATGTATTGAGTACATTATTATTGCAATCTTCTGTTGTATTTAACAAATATAATAATATTAATCCCATAATTAATTTAAAATGCAATTTATTTATAATTTTAACATGTATCTGGATAATAAGCACAGTAATCTTAACAAGCGCATTTTCGGGTGTATTATTGAACACGTACTTCAATAACAAATTAATATCAATTGTGGAAACAATAGATGATATCATTAACAATAAGGACATAACGGCAGTAGTAAGTCGTAACCATACCCTAATGGTTGCTGAGTATAACCCTGATTATAAAGATAAATTGACCAAGCTAGTTGATAAATCCGAGGTATATATAAAAACACTGCCCCCAAGTATTAGTTCAATAAACGTCGAAACACTTATTTTCCGACCAAAACTATTCAAAGATATGGTGAACGGGAAGATTGTAATCATGGCTCCAACCATACCATCGAATATGTTTGTGTCTATTAATAGATATTATGCCGATATGTATGCCATTAGTGAACACAAATATTTTAACGAATTATCATTTTTAATTTGTCGTAAAAATCACACATTTACCACATTTTGCAATTACATGTAAGTGATTTAAATTATAAATTAATCATAGAATATATATTTTTCTATACAATTATAATTGTGCATGATGATTTAGTACAAGGCAGGCAGTTGAATGCGATTTAACTTACATTTATATGGTCAAAATGAATATATTTCTATCAAATCACCGTGTTAAAGGGGATAATCATGTTAAACCATCATATAGTTTTAAAATAATTGAACCTGGAGTAATTACGTTCAGTGAAATGTTCAGAAATTTGGTGTCTATATTGTTTGCCGGGTGTTTGGTATCATTATTTGGTTTAATTGGAGAGATTATAATTTATAAACGAATTAAATAATAATAAGTGAAAATAATTAATAAAATGTAAAAATGTATTAATTTTATTGTCATTAATAATGATTATTATTATTATGTCATTATTATTATATCTTATATCGTATGATTCATTTGTTTTCAAATTATACTTACACTTTAGATTTATTTTGAGAATTAGACCTATAATTATTGTTGTGCACCATATTTTATATTAATAAATGATTTTTCTATAAATTTCACTACACATTTTAATTAACTATTGTGTATGAAATTTGTATTTATTAAATATATTTTAATGCATAATACAGTATATAAAGTATACTTAAATTTTTACATTTACATTTAAATATAATTATAATTGCCCTAATTATTTATTGTATCATTATATGAAATTTGTATACGAGATAGTATTTTATGACACAAATATATTTCGGAACCTCAATTACTTTTAATATATTTTAATTATATAACGTACGTTTATATTGTAATTATTGATCTAGTTTGTTTCGCATTACACCGACTGGCATTAAAAAATTTTAATTTATAAACTCATTAGAATTTTAATTCAATTTTTAATATTTAGTAAAATATTATTATTTTGAATAATGTTTTCATATTAAACATAATTAAGCATTTAATATATTGTAAATTATATCAAACTAATAAAATCATATAGTTTCAATACATCAATATTTTTAATAATTTGCAATTAAAATAAAGCTTTTTTAATAAGAGTTGTATTAAATCTATTTACAAAATTAATTTAAGTATTTTCAAAACATAAAATGCTATTTAATATAAATACAGAAATTAAATATTTATATTCAGTCATGCCTTGGATTGACTATAATCTTAATAACAGCTATCACTGCAATAATAGTTATACCAATGAAACTGATGTTTCCGGTGTTGATGAAATAGTTTTAGGACCATGGGCAAGTACAAATATTCATCATTACAAAACATTAATTACCTATGTTAATTTAGACTAAAGCAGGGCCAATGTGTGGCTTACTTTTGTCCATATTTCAAGTGTTTAGCTGTAAATTCAACGCTATAATCAAGTTTATTGACTATAGGAAAGGCGATATTAGCGAGGTAAAATATTATTCTGGTAAATGTCTACTAATATAAAATGCAAATGTTTTAGCTATTCCACGTGGTCAACTATGTTGATTCACAGTTTCTAACGGCACATGATAATTTCACAGCATTTCCATCGCAATCAAACTATGATCTTAATATCATTAGTGGTTTACAATTATCAAAAACAAACACTCATTACTCGTTTGTTAAATTATATGACTATAAAGTAAGTTATGAATTACTTGACATATTAAAATTCTTATTATGATATTTTAATTAATTATATTTTAGACATGGTTGTGTATAGCAATTGCTGCAATAGTAATGTCACAATTAATAAAATATTCGTATAAATTGCAATTTAAATCTACAATTTATCCATTGATAGAAGTGTTGCAAACATTGATTATGCAATCGTCGGATGTATTCACAAAATATAATAACATTAATCCCATAATAGACTCAAAATATAATTTATTTATTATGGTTACATGTATTTGGACCATAAGTACACTAATATTAACAAGCGCATTTTCTGGCAATTTACTGAACACATATTTTAACATTAAATTAGTGCCAATTGCCGAGACATTGGACGACATTGTTGACAATGATCACGTGCTAACTTTAGTCCACAAGATACAAATACATTCTATTGCAAAAACAAACCCAGGTTATAATCGCACATTTACCATAATGCTCGACAAAAACGATCGCTATGTGAAGACATTGAACGGATCTGTTAGACAAGTACCGCCGAGTCAGCTCATATATCAGCCACAGGTGTTTGAGGATGTGGTGAACCGGAAGATTATAATAGCTGTTGCGAGTATACCATTGAGTAATTTTCATTATATCAACAGATATTATGCCGATATGTATGCCATCAGTGAATACGAGTATTTTCCTGCAATTTATTATTTTGTTTGCCGTAAATATCATACATACACCGCGTTTTGCAGTTTTATGTAAGATATATACAAATTGTAGTACAGTATGACTCCGTTATAAGACTTTTTTAAACTTATTAGGCTAAACTAGTTATAGGATATGTACAGTAAAAATCTGTACAATTTTTGCCCTATAACTGTGTTATACTGTCCACAATAGTCTATAATAAGATTAAAGAATTTACTATGTTGATTGTAATTGTTTTACACCTATAGGATCAGGCAGATTTTTGAATGCAGTCTCTTTAATCGATACACAACTGTTATAAATATATTTTTCGAGATCCTTAGGAAAAAACATAAAATACAATATAGTTTACAATTAACGCAAGACCTCAACGATATTGACGCCAAAGTAATCACCCTGGACGAACTTGTCATGAATTTAGACTCAATATTGTTTGCCGGATGTTTCATCTCGTTTATAGTACTTATGAGTGAAATCATCATGTTCAAATTGATTTACAATACTATTACATTGATAATTAACAATGTTCTTAGACTGAATTCAATATAATTAATTGTTATTAATAAGTAATTAATAATAACTATTACCTAATTAAACTATTATTGTGTTAATCATTCTATTTCATAACCAAAACTTTGCTAAATTATTTGTTAGTTTGTATTTTTATTAAAGTAACTTATATTTAATGTTTTAATCGCAAAAATTTATTATCGTAAAAATATTAATTTAAAAGATTATTTCTGTTTTAATTAAATTACAACTGACATATGATTTGTTTATAAAGGTCTATGCTTTGATTTAAATTTTAATCTTATATATTATTATCTTATATCTTTATATACATTATGTGAACTTTATATATTGATACATGTAATAATACTTTATATAATGAGTGCCCCAGATACGATTTAAATTCATTTTTACTATAGATTATTTTTATAGATTATTAAAATATAAATAATGTACATTTACATCATTCTAAATATTTTAATTAAATATTGAACAATACATTGATTTAACTATATTATACAGTATTGTACAACATAATAGAATATTCAGATTCTTATAATACTATTATTATTATTATTTTATAATTTCAATCACTTTTGAAGTTTTAATTGTACTTATTATTTCATTTTAATTATATGTACAGTATTTGTATTTTGTATTAACCATATTGATCCTATTTTTGCATTACACCGAATAACACTAAAATATTTTATTATCTAAATACATTTCGCTATATTAAGGACATTTATAAATCGTAATTCATTTATTATTTCCTTTTGGCAATAAAATGTTGTTTAATATCAATACAGAAATTAAACATTTGTATTCAGTCATACCTTATATTAATTATAACGTTAATAACAGCTATCACTGCAATAATAATTACAATGATACTTATGATGTACATGGTGAAATAGTTTTAGGGCCATGGGTAAGTATAAATATTTGATATAAAAGTATAATTATTCATAATAAATATTAATTTAGACATTAGCAGGGCCAATTTGCGGATTGTTATTGTCTATATTTCAACAGTTTAGCTGTAAATTTAATACTATTATCAAGTTTATTAGTTATAGGACAGATGATATTAGCAAGGTAAATTAGTAAAACTTTTGTAAGTAAATTAACAACTAATGATAATATAAATGTTCAAGCTACTTCTTGTTGTGGATTACGTTACGTCAGAGTTTTTAACGGCACATGGTAATTTTACAGGATATCCATCGCAATCAAACTACAATATTAAAATTATTAGTGGTTTACAATTATCAAAAACAGACACTCATTACTCGTTTGTTAAACTATTTGATTATAAAGTATGCATTAATTTAGTTATAACTAAATTGTAATTATTATAATAATACTTTTAATTGTATTTTAGATATGGATCTCTATAGCAATTATCTCAATAGTAATGTCACAATTGATACGATATTCACATAAATTGAAAATTAAATCCACAATTTATTCACTGATAGAAGTGTTGCAAACATTGATTATGCAATCGTCGGATGTGTTTACTAAATATAATAACATTAATCCCATAATAGACTCAAAATATAATTTATTTATTATGGTTACATGTATTTGGACTATAAGTACGCTAATATTAACAAGCGCATTTTCTGGCGTTTTATTAAACACATACTTTAACATTAAATTAGTGCCAATTGCCGAGACATTGGATGATATTGCTAACAATGATCACGTGCTAACTGTAATCCACCGTAGACAATTACAAGACATATTGACATATAACCCTGATTATAATCACACATTTACTAAATTGTTCAATAAATACGATCGCTATCTGAAGACATTGCGCGGATCAGCTCGTAATGTACCACAAGAACAGCTCATATATGAGCCACAAGTGTTCGCAGATGTGGTGAACCGGAAGATTGTAATCCTCTCACAAACCATACCATTAAATAACTTTCATTATATCAACAGATATTACGCCGATATGTATGCCATCAGTGAATACGAGTATTTCCATGAATTTCACTTTTTTGTTTGCCGTAAATATCATAAATACACCGCGTTTTGTAGTTTCATGTAAGTTATACACTGTATGCTATACAGTATGACTCCGTTATAAGTCGGTAACTTTTTATAATTACAGTATTAGATTTTTAAAGCAACCAAAATATTCTTATAACTGGGTTAACACTAATTTACTATGCATTTAAATTATTTACCATGTTAATTGCAATTGTTTTACATGTATAGGATCAGGCAGATTTTTGAATGCAGTCTCTTTAACCGATACACAACTGTTATCAATATATTCTTCGAGATCCATATGAATGCACATAAAAAACAGTTTGCTTTAACACAAGACATCATTGACACCAATAACAACATTGACGCCAAAATAATCACCTTAAAGGAAGTGGTCATGAATTTAGATTCTATATTGTTTGCCGGATGTTTCATCTCGTTAATAGTATTTGTCGGTGAAATTATCATGTTTAAATTCAATCACAATTCTATTACATTGAATAATTAATAAATTAGATAATAATAATTAAATATAATCACTAACAGTTATTACCATAAATAAACTTATTCAAACCGTAAATAACATTACAATTAATTAATAATTATTATAATTTATTATAACTAAACAAAACTATTTATTAAATAAAACGTTAAATAAAATACAATTATATTAATTTGAATAAAAATAACAACTCAATAATAAAAATCAAATAACAATAAGTGGAAGAATAATGACCACAGCGTTAGTGTCTGAGATAATCAATTACTCAAAACAAAGGGGTCTTCAGTGAGGATCAGATAATTCTCGTGTGGGCATCGAGTCAACGGTATTTCGGGCGAAACACTAGGACCCGATTTGAGGTGATGTTTGGCCACAATGTCTTCGAATATGGATGAGTGGTCACCGAAGAGGTCGCGCTTAAGCCGATGAATACGCTGATGGTATTGAAACGCCACACGACTTTGGCTGCTATACCCACAACCGGGCGCTTCGCACCGTTGTCTACGGCTCAGACCAGGCGCTGACCAACTGGTCTTTGGCCGGTCTTCGGTTGCAATTGTAATGCTTGTTGTCAGACATCTACCGCCCGATTGTGTGACACCTGTTGCCGGACTGTTGTCCACAAATTACAATCATTACATATTCAATAGTAATTGAATGAATCAAATGCTTACCGATTGGCCGCAGATGTTGTGGCCGAGAGCTGTGGCGACGGCCAATCGGTGGCCATTGGTTGGCGACTCGAAAAACTGTCGTTAAGTCGTTTCCGATTGGACGGCGGTGGAGGCTTCAATTGGTTGCGACTGCGCTGACCAGTGGTTGAGCGGCGAGATTCATGTCCAGTGACTTCTGGGACTGAGTTTTCATTGGATATTTGGTTTTTACCGGCCTTTGATTGGTTACCAACTTTGCCATCGCTTACGCGTCTAATGACCGCTTTTTTGACCACTTTTTTAGCCGATTGTCTTATCGGCCGAATCGCGGAACTATTGACCAGAAGATTGAGACAATTATAATCATTGTATCATTAAATCAAAGTCTCACTAATTGGTGGCAACAGATGCGGAGGAATGGGTCGATAGCTGGCGATCACTATTGGCTTGTGTTTGGCCACCGATTGGATCCGATGAGCGCTCGTCTTGTCGTCGGTGTGAATACTGAACTCTCAACTCCTCTGCGGACGTAATGCCGGACAGAATGCGCGACATCTCAAGAGTCCAGACAACGGACGGGTCATCAGATTCATCGACAGTTATGCTAATCCTATATGGGATCAAATCAAGTGATAAATAAACCGCTAATTATCTCTCAATTGTCTTAACACTAACGGCTCAATAGTGGCGGCCGAAGACGAGCTGATCCACGGCTCTGTGGCCACCGGTTTGACGCGTACTTCGATGCGATCCCTGTCGCGGAGGACACCGTCGATGGCAGTGTTGTCGCGAAGTAAACCACTGTTGAGATACAGACCGATGTCGTCGGCGTCGGCGCAGCTGTCGATGGACTCATTGGTCATGACATACAGCTTCAGAGCGTCGATGGTCTTCAGCACAGATGGTATGGACAGCCAATAGTCCTCCACTTCCGGACGCAATGTCTTCACCGACACCAACACTATAATGGGATTCGTTGTCATTCTTCGTGGGATCAGTTGGAGTGATGTCTTCACTGTAGATGTCGTTCAATGGGATTGTTGTCAACAAAAGTGTCAACAATTCGTATGACATTTGAATTTCACGTCTCATGAAATCAATGCTAACGTTATTTATAGTCAAACCTATTGTTGACAACTGTTTCGCGGCCTTCACTGCAGTAATCATTGTTTGAAATATCAATCAAAAACGTGTCAAACAATTGCCCCTATATTTGATGTTTTAGATCAAGTAATTGGCGCTAAATTTAAACTGGATCAAATTTATTACCATCATTACTGCCAATGATAACTATTAACGTAATTAAACTGATCCGTGGCTCACAAACAATACAGCAAAATATGATTAAATTTATTAAAAATTAAAGCATTTTTATTGCGATTAAAACTTTAACTAAAAGACAATTAAATTCAATGAATTTCAATTAAAAATCAACATTTTTACCACAATCAGAAGTGGAGGAATGGGTCCACAATATAGACATTCAATTCAATGACATTCTTCTGGTGCGCGAGTGATGTCTTGAGATATGAATTTGTGGCCAAAAGGCTATCCGTTTAAAAAGTAATTAAGTTTCACGAAAACAACAATTAATTCAAAAATTCAATTAATTATTTAAATTTAAACTTAAAAACTCAATTCAATTGTCAATAGCTTTACTGTTAGCCATCGCATAGACGCCAATCACTCGGCGTAAACCATCGGATCCGTCGACAACAGCCAAAGACATGGAACACGTGAACAAAGCTCGTGAAGTGGCCGTCGAGTACGTGAAGGCCCACCACTTGGAGGAGCGTTTCGTACTGTACGCCGCGGTGTACGCCGTGAAGACACTTGCGGTCATATTCTTCAGGTCCGTGTTCTACGGCTACGACAAGTATTATCTCGTATTCAAGCTTCTGGTGCTCATCAGCTTCGCGGCGGTCGTCTGTGCCGTAGAGCTGATCCGATTCAGTGAACCGCTGCTCAAACACTTCGGCGCCTATTCCTCGGTCCAGACGGCGGCCAAACGGATCTTCAGCTCCGGAGGAGGCGGTGGTGGCGGCGGAGGCGGCGGCCGATGAATGGCTTTCACTACACATTGAATGACAAAATGTTTTATAAAATTCACAATTTTGTCACAAATAAAGCATAAATCAGTAAAACTTATAAAAACACCAAAAGTTTGCAAACAAAACCCAATTTAACAAAATTTGCTAATAATTGAAACATTTTGGTATAAAATTGAAGACAATTAAATGTGGAAGAATATTTGAAGAGAAGAGCGCATCCAAACACTTGACCACTAATTCAAATCACTCATCACAAGTGCTCATTCATATCTGAATGGCGTTTAACGGCAAACCGGCAGCCATTGTGCAGACACCTGATCCACGGTATGAATGGCAACTCATTGGGATGTACTATATATTGTCAATTATCATTAAACATGCATTTAATTAAATCGATAATTATAATAGAAATACATTAATTTGAATAACAATTTCAATACAATTTGTTAACCACTATAAATTTGGGAATAGCCATCGGCAGTGATTACGGGCATCGAACCCATTGATTATAATTAGTGTGTATTACTGCCACCCCTTTCGATGTAAGGCCAGAGATCATTCAGAGTAGATATATGGCGCCGCACGTTTCGCACTTAAAACATGTATGTAGCACGTCTAATGGCTCTGAATAGCGATGGTCACAGTCCAGTTCATACAGATGCCCTGGTATGGGTTGCAAACAGACGGGCGCTGGTATGGGTCGCAAACCGACTTCGGGTGCGATTGTTTCCATAGCAACGCATCTGATGTTACATTCGTCGCCCGATTGTGTGACCACCGCTGCCGACGATATGCTGGCCGTAGTATTGAACGAACAGTCGACGGAACCGTTGGATTCGTTCTCGAGTACCACATTCTTTGCCGCTATATCTTGGGATTTGTTGTCCACTGATTTGTCATCACTTTCGACGCCTGTTTCGCATTTGCCATCCGATTCGATGGTCAAAGTGTTGGCAATCGATGTCGAGGAATCTGTCGGATCAGATAAATGACTCTCAACTTTACTAATAATATCACTCATTAAAGCCTTCAATTGGTAGTCCATATCAACGATTGTCTGATCACCCGATCGGCCATTCATTGACTCGTCATCGGAATCATCGACAGTAATGCTGTAAATGTGGGAACAAATGCAGTGATAATTGCAATCTTATAATCGAAAACTTACCACTCATGTGTTGCGGGAGAAGTATTGTCCGCCGAAGAGTTAGCGGGCATATAGTGGTCACTGTTATCGATGCGTTCATTTGTCGGTATATGTCCTCTGATATCATCGATGGTCTTAATGCTGGCCGTAAATAGTGGTTCACTTCGGGACCAAACGGTCGTATCAATGGGAGTAAAGTCACGCCATTGGCTGTCATTCTTCGACAGCCCAAATGGTGTCGTGTAGCGGATCTGTGGCCTAAATATTGCATTTTAAATATAATTAATTTGTAAATTATTTAAATAAATAGTTTAATAACTATTTTATACGAAAATAAATTTATAAAATTAACAGAACATTTTTGCCAATAGTTTGTATAATTGAAATGTGTTTAAGTTATTTAATTATAATAGAAGTGGAAGAATATCTGAAGACAAGAGCACATCCATACAATTGACCACTATTTTAATTAGCGATCAATTTTGATGCGTCTATTAATAGCCGACAAAACAGACAGACGGGTCACGCAATTGTGTGACCACTTTTGTCGACACCGCAAACCTTACCGCCAACTATTGGCCACAAACTGGTCAATAGTTAGCTAACAGTACTTTATTATCATTAAAATGCTCACCAATTGGTCGGCAATGGTGTGGAGGAATGCGGTGCTGACCGGCAATCACTAGCCACGGGTTGGCTAAACAATTGACTACCGGTGGACGTGTCGTTAAAACGGCTCCTAAATCGGGTGAAGGCATCGCTTTGCCATTCAGTGTCTGCTTTTGCGACCACTTTGTCGGCCAATTGTGCCGTCGATGTAATGACGGAACTATTGACACACAAAAGACAGTGATTGCTATAATCATAGTTATGGGAGTTTATCATTGAATCAAATGCTCACTAATTGGTGGCAAAAGATGCCGAGGAATCTACTGATGGATTGCGCCCACCACTGACTTGAGATTGACTATCAATCGGACCAAATGAGTGACTCTCCGAGCGTTTGCCAAAGTCTTCGGCCGTATACCCCGTTGTCTTTGCGGAACCGTTGCCAACAGACTCTTCGTCTGATTCATCGATAGTAACGCTAAGAATATATGGGAACAAATACAGTGATTAATCACGTGTTGATTATCTCAATACCTCCACACTTACCACTCAGGAGCAGAATTTTTATGTCTCTTGCGGTCAGAAGTATTGTCCGCCGAAGAACTGATCCTTCGTTTGGCCACAGGTTTCGCACGGATTTCAATATAATCTCTGTCTCGAAGACAGTCGATGGATGTGTTGTCCCGAAGTAAAGCATTTTCGAGATACAGACCGATATCATCGGGGAATTCACCGATTGATCGACCGTTTGATTCAGTGGTCAGTATATGTCGTTTGAGATCATCGATGGTCTTCACTGTCGGTAGTATTGGCAGCCAATAGTCCTCCACTTCTGGAAACAACGTGTTCAGTGATATCGCCACTAATATGGGATTTGTTGTCATTCTTAGGGATCAGTTGGAGTGATGTCTTGAGTGACGCATGAGTTGTTGTGTGGAAAATGTGTTTAAAGTGTTATTTAATAATCAATTAATGAAGTGATTGTCAAAAAAGTGGTCAATAATTGAGAAGTCATTTCAATCTCAGGTCTTGTAATCAATGCTAACGTTATTTATAGTGAAACAGTTTGACTCAAACCCATTGTTGACAACTGTTTACACTTTCATTGCATTAATCATTGACTCAATTGCCATCAAAAACGTCAAACAATTATAACTTTAAATTGTTATACAAAATGCGGTTAATTTAAAACTAACGGTTGTTTTAAAACAATTATAATTAAATCTAAAACTTTATCTGAATTTAAACCGATTATAAGTTAACAGATTTTAACGACTTTTCACACAATGTTTGCCACAAAAAACATTATCATTGCATTCTTCGCCGGTATTAACACAAAACTAAAAACTTCCCAAAACTATTATAATTATTACCAAAACTTTCTTAACAGTAGTATCAGTGGATCAGTTGATGACAGAGCCGGTGATCACCAAAACCAAGTTTGTATTAAACGCCGACATCTGCCACAAGACAGTCAACGGACTCATTGACACCACTTTTGTTTGTCACATTGGTTGGTTGGGATCCGAGTATTACGTGTTTAAGGGCTCGTATTCGTGGCAATTGTCGGCCGATCTCAAGGGTATTGTCCACCGGAACGGCCAACTCGTGAGCCAACTCTGGTCACCCAATTATGACACTTCGGGTTTTAATCTGCATAACGTTCGCAACACAATTGCATTCATCGGATTCATTACTTCTCGCACTTATTTCATCGCAGTATACATACATTTATGTCATTCATTACAATAATCACTAATATTGTGACCATTTTATTCCTCCTCAGCTCAAACCCAAACCGATCACGTGGTATGGATTCTCTGTGAAGAAATATATTGTGAAAAATATCTACTCAATGGATTCGGGTGAATTGCGGATCAATGGCATCGATGATAATACGGTCACTTTCAATACCAATTTTGGCCATTTTGGTGATTATCACGTGTTGTTCATTGACCAGAAGGGGTCGCCCGACGGCACTGTCAACCGTACGTACCGTTGGATTGACTTTAAATTGCCGGCCAATCCTAAGGAGATCATCGCTAACAGCTCTTTACCACAGTTTGTGGTCGATGTGAGCGACAAGTATTGGATTATCTCTATCCTCGAGAGCGATGATAATACAGGCATTTTATTTCTCAAGTATAACGAGTTTGGGTTTTACTGTTATTTCAACGAGAATAGTACTGTAAGTTTCTCTCTCTCTCTCTCTCTCTCTCTCTCTCTCTCTCTCTCTCTCT
>CAJPIZ010000343.1:14497-26713 GCA_905368565.1 Medioppia subpectinata
TCTCTCTCTCTCTCTCTCTCTCTCTCTCTCTCTCTCTCTCTCTCGTAATAATTATTTAATTTATGAAAATTGTTTTTTAGTGCAAATCTGAGAGTGATATCAAACCAACAGTGAATTTGTTTGGATGTCATAACCAAACAGTGGATCCGTTTGTAATCAAAGAGTTGACGACAACTGTTGAAACAAATTCAGTGATAATTGATTTTATTTTCGTAAAGTTGTACACAATTCTAGTCATTGTCTTAATTATAGCCATATTCTTGGCATTCATATGCTATCCATTCTTCAGCGGTTTAATTACCATATTCTCCACTAAATCGCAAAACATTTAACTGTTATTATAAAACTTGTGAACCATATTAAATGTAATACTAAAACAATAAATTGATTAATAATTCTATTATGATAAATAATTTTTTCGTTAACACTTAATTATACAGTTTAAAAAAGTTTAATTGTAATTTTAATACAGTATGTTAAAAATGCTATTAAAATTAATTATAATTTATTAAATAACCAGTGGTAAAATTTATATCTTGTAACATACAAGTTGTATTTGAGGTTAGTAAATAACAATAAACATTTTAAACATAATTATTTTAATTGTTATTTATAATTCACATTTTAAAGAAATAAATTTAGTAATTATGGCAAATGCAATAAATAGTGGGGCGTAAATCACCATGGTTGATGCAGAATTACATAGATTAGTACCATATGGGTAGGAAACGCAGTTGTGTTGATTATTGGTGATAATTTGACCATTGTAATACTTCTGTACCGCTATAGACTCATCGGCCGTACATTTCTATAAAAGTAATACCAAATTATTTATTAATCTAAATATTTTTTGTACTAAATTAGTGCCAATTGATACACATAACCAATATTTATATATAAATCATATAAATGTATATAACTTACGTGTATTTCATATAACTTTACAGTATAAAACAATAATTAATTTTATTTGATTACGGTGTTATAAATTACACAAATTAAGCTATTAATTATGATTAAAAAAACTGTACCTTGATAAATTGAAGTGTGCAATTAAAGGACTCCCATAATCGGCAACATGTATGCTTTTTACCCTCATCGGTGGTTGCATCGGGGTACTGATCCCAACGTATACCTTGCTCACACAGGTGCACATCTGCGTTAATTGTGTTTTTGCACGATGTTATTAGTTGGTCGTCCATCGCATCCATAATTGCCCCACCGAATTCTTGGTACCGTTCCTGTTGACACTGTCCATGGTCAATCATGTTGGCCAGTAATACAAACACGGTTATTATTGGGATTGAATTGAGCATAGTGTATTGTTGAGTTAGAACTAATTGTATTGTATAATTATAAGCAACTTTTAAGTAACTACTTATGGACTAAAGTTATTAATAGTGTCTCAAAATAGTTAACGTTTTGATTTATATAACGTATACTGACTTCTAGTGTGTATTAATCATTGGTTTTTAGCTATAATTTAGTGAATAAACCATTGTTTGTGCGGAAGTTGTTGTTTAGGTAATTGGTGTATAGTTTTGTTTACCGGTATTTATTATTTATTAGCACTAATTAAACTAAACTCACATTAATAAGTTGTTATGCAATACACAGTTGTATTATGGCCATCGTTTTGTATTAAATGTATCATGTTAAAAAAAATTGTATACTAATTTTTATTATAAAAATAATTTTTATTTTACTTTATAATATAAATTATGACATACATTGTATCTATTGAAAAAATATACTGTACTTCTTATCAATACTTTAAACACAATTGTCATAAATTGTTATTTATATTTAGAGATAATATTTTTTTTTGGGTAAACATAAAATAATGAATAATATTTATTTATGTTGTAATTATTATGTTATACTCCCGGAAGATATAAATGAAAGTGATAAATCATACGGTAAACACTGCACTAGCTATGATACAATTATTGATAAATCTTTGTAATTATTATAATTGTTATTTCTTAAGAAATGTGTATTTTATAATAAATTATTATCTTTATTACGAATTGTTGTACTTTAATAGTAAATTAATTATAAAAATAATTAAAAATTATATTTATAAAGTGTGCATAAATGATCTGCTATATTTTGATTAATACAATGTTGTATTTTTATAAATTAATTAATACAATTTTTAATTCTTTATTTAGATTGACGTAATTAATTTTTTTTGTTATGAAAAATGATAATGTTTAAATGTTTATGTATAGAAATAACAAAATTTACTGTATTTCATAATAAATTAATAGCTTTATTACAGAATATTCTACTTTAAAAGTAAATTAATTATAAAAAATAATTAAAATATTTAATTAAAAACTATACATAAAAAATGCTGCTAATAAAAAAATCTGTTTTATTTTGGTTAATACGTATAGCATAAAAAATAATTAATTATAAAAATAAACATCAATAAATGTAACTCCATTAAATTAAAACAAACAACACTTTGTTGCAATAAAAATGTCTAGATCAATAGTTGTATTGATTTTGTGCCTACATATGTGCTTATGTGCCTATTATGATGATCTATTAGATCGCAGTTTGGAGGGTAGCCAGGTCATAGCCCAGGCCACGTCTCAAAGTACAAGCATGTCATTATCAGGCGGCAACTCCTGGTCACACTCCCGGGCCAACGCAATCTATGGCGGGAGGGGTACCGCTATTTTGGAGGTCGATGGCAGTTCTCAATCAACCGCCCTTGCTATCGCCAATGGTCGTAATAGTATAAGGTTGTTTAAAACTTTAAATACTAGCTCATCAGAGATTGATAAACCTCTTAAAAATATTAATAATGCTGGTGATAATAATCCTAACACTACTGATAGTAATGGCGTTACTATTAACAATAATACTGTCAATTCTACTGGCAATAATATAACCAATTTTGCTAAAAATAATACTGACAATTTTGATGGTAATGGAAATTCTAATAATATTACTAACAATTCTGGTGGCAATGGCAATGCTGTTGGTAATAATATAACCAATACTGTTAATAATAATATTGGCAGACACAGTGAAAATATTACTGGCAATCCTGGTGGCGATGGCAATGCTGGTGGTAATAAAACTAGCAATTCTGGTAATAATTCTACCTCATCAGAGATCAACAAATTACTTAAAAATAGTAATACTGCTGATTATAATAATACTACCACTACTGACAGTAATGGCATTACTGTTAACAATAATACTGTCAATTCTACTGCTAATAATATAACCAAGACTGTTAATAATAATATTAGCAAACACAGTGAAAATATAACTGGCAATCCTGGTGACGATGGTAATGCTGTTGTTAATAATACTATCAATTTTGGTAATTGTTTTAATTCAACTTCGTTTAATTACGAAACTAGTATAAACAATACTGTTAATAATATTGTTAGCAATCTTCTCGGTACTGGCAATGCTGTTGGTAATATTACTAGCAATCCTGGTGGTAGTAATATAAGCAATGCATTTAATAATAATACTAGTAGTAATTTCACTGCTGTTGGAAATAACAATGTCACTCTTGGTAATAAAGGCAATACTAATAGTAATATTACTGACAATCCTAATAGTAATAATATGACTGATGCTATTAATAATAATGCTAATAATTCTGGTAATAATTCTACCTCATCAGTGATTGACAAATCTTTTAAAAATAGTAATAATGCCAATAATAATACTAACACTACTGGCAGTAATGGCATTACTGTTAGCAATAATACTGGCAATTCTACTCGTAATAATATAACCATTACTGTTAATAATAATATTGATAAACACAGTGAAAATATTACTGGCAATCCTGGTGGCGATGGAAATGCTATTGGTAACAATACTAGCAATTCTAGTAATAATGGAACTTCTTTTAATAATACAACTGGTATAACCAATGCTGTTGATAGTATTGTTACCAATCTTCTCGGTAATGGCACAGCTGTTTGTAATAATATAACCAAGATTGTTAATAATAATACTGACAATCATAAAGAAAATATGATTATAAAATCTAGTGATAACAGCAGTCGTAGTGCTAATATTACTGACAATTCTGATGGTATTGGCAATGCTGTTGGTAATATTACTAGCAATCCTCGTGGTAAAAATATGACTGATGCTGTTAATATTAAAACTAGCAATTCTGGTAATAATACTACCTCATCAGAGATTGACAAATCACTTAAAAATAGTAATAATCCTGATAATAATAATACTAACACTACTGACAATAAGGGCACTACTGTTAGCAATAATACTGTCAGTTCTACTATTAATAATATAACATCTACCGTTAATAATAAAATTGGCAGACACAGTGAAAATATTACCGGCAATCCTGTTGGAGATGGCAATGCTGTTAGTAATAATTCTAACAATTCTGGCAATAATGGAACTTCTTTTAATAATAAAACTGGTATTCTTGGTGATGATAATTTAGACCATGCTGTTGATAATATTGTTAACAATCTTCTTGGTAATAGCACAGCTGTTTGTAATAATAAAACCAATACTGTTAATAATAATACTGGCAATCACAGAGAAAATATGATTATAAATTCTGGCGGCAACAGCAGTGTTAATATAACTGGCAATCCTGGTGATAATATTATAACTAATGCATTTAAGAATAATACTGGTATTAATTTCAATGCTGTTGGAAATAACAATGTCACCCTTGGTAATAATGGCAATTTTAGTGGGAGTATTACTGGCAATCCTGGTAGTAATAATACGACGAAAGCTGTTAATAATAATAATAATACTGGCAATTCTGTTAATAATACTACATCATCAAATATTGACAAGTCACTTCAAAGTATTAATAATGCTGGTGATAATAATACCAACACTATTGATAGTAATGGCGTTACTGTTAACAATAATACTGTCAATTCTACTCTTAATAATATAACCAGTACCGTTAATAATAATATTGGCAGACACAGTGAAAATATTACCCGCAATCCTAGTGGTAATAATAATTAACTTAACTGCCGTTTGTCTCACTCTGATAGTCTATACGTAAACTTGTTCCGTTATTACTCATAATGATAATTACATAATGATTATTACATAATAAAAATTATGAGTAATAACGGAACAAGTTTTGCATATCTGATAGTCTCACTCTGTTTGCCGCCAATTCAATTAATCTTATTAATAATAAAACAGACAATCTTCATGGAAATATTACTGACAATACTGGCAACAATAATATAACTAATGTCGTCAGTAATAATACTGGCAATTCCGTTGGAAATAACAATGTCACTCTTGGTAATAATGGCAATCCTAATGAAAATATTACATGGAAATATCAAATGTCGGCTAATGCTGTTAATAATAATACTGTCAATTCTACTCTTAATAATATAACCAATAACGTTAATAATAATATTGGCAGACACTATGACAATATTATCGGCAATTCTGGTGGCGATGGCAATCCTAATAGCAATATTACAACCAATACTGGTAGAAATAATATAACTAATTCTGTTAATATAGATACTGCTAATTTTGGTGGTAATGGCAATATTATTGGCAATTTTAATAATATTAATATAATCAATTCCTTTAATAATAATACAAATATTAATTATAATGTTGTTGGAAATAACAATGTCACCCTTGGTAATAATGGCAATCCTAGTGGCAATATTAAAACCAATACTGGTAGAAATAATATAACCAATGCTGTTAATAACAATACTGGCAATCCTAGTGATTTGACTAATTCTGTTAATAATAATACTGGCAATTCTGGTACTATTAATATAATCAATTCCTTTAATAATAATACAATTAGTAATTGTAATGTTGTTGGAAACAACAATGTCACTCTTGGTAATAATAGCAATCTTAATGGTAGTATTACTGGCAATCCTGGTAGTAATAATTTGACGAAAGCTGTTTATAATAATACTGGCTATTCTGTTAATAATACTACTTCTTCAGAGGTTGACAAGTCACTTCAAAGAATTAATAATGCTGGTGATAATAATACTAACACTACTGACAATAATGGCATTACTGTTAACAATAATACTGTCAATTCTACTTTTAATAATATAACCAATACCGTTCATAATAATATTGGCAAACACAGTAAGAATATAATTATAAATTCTCGTGGTAATAAAAGTCTTAGTGTTAATATTACTGGCAATCCTGATAGTAATGGCAATGCTGTTAAAAATAACAATGTCACTCTTGGTAAAAATAGCAATTCTAATGGAAATATTACATGGAAATATAAAATGTCAACTAATGCTGTTAATAATAATACTGGCAATCCTAGTGGTAAAAAGTCAACTAATTCTGTTAATAATAATTCTGGCAATTCTAGTGGTAAAAGGTTAACTAATGCTGTTAATAATAATATTGGTAATCCTAGTAGTAAAATTTTGACTAATGCAATTAAGAATAATACTGGCAATTCTCGTGGTAAAATGTTTACTAATGCTGTTAATAATATTACTGGCAATCCTGGTAGTAATGGCAAACTTATTGGAAATATTACTCACAATTCTGGTAATAATGGAACTATTGTTAATAATAAAACTGGCCATCTTATTAGTAATAATATAGACAATGCTGTTGATAATATTATTGGGACTATTATTGGTAATGGCAATCCTGATTGTAATAAGACTGGCATTTTTGGTGGGAATACAAGGGACAATATTATTGGCAATTCGGATAATAATAGAAATGGCGTTGGTAATAATACTAGCAATTCTGGTGGTAATGGAAATGTTAATAATAAAACTGTCAATCCTAGTGGTCATAATAATACTAACAATTTTTATAAAAATACTACAGTAAATTCTGACGGCAATAATATTAACCATTCTAATAGTAACAGTACTGGCGATTCTGATGTTAACACTGCTACAATCCTTGATGATAAAGCTAATAACAATTCCGATGGTAACACTACTGACAATCCTGATGCTAACATTCTTAAAAACTCGAGTGGTACTGACAATCTTGATGGTAACACTACTGACAATCCTGTTGATAACACTACTAAAAATCCTAGCAGTAATACTACTAACAATCCAGGTAGTAATAATATTGGCAATGCTGTTAATAATAAAACGTACAATCCTGTTGGTAATATTACTCAAATTAATTGTAATAATACTGCTAATGCTACTGATATTAAAATTTTTGACAATCATCATCGACGTAAAAGTAATAGCATGTTATATTTATTAAAACAAAAGTAATAAATATTTGTTATTATAATTTTATTTTTAATACATTTTATTTCATACATTAATTCATTTATGACTAATTATTAACAAATAAAATTTATTAAGTTTTAAAATCAATGTTAATCATAATAATTTAATTAGAATAAAATGATCACGCAGTTTTTACATTTACGCTCCGTGTGGCCGATTAGGTGGTCTATTTTTGATTAGATCTAGTTTAGTTAAGAAATAATTTTAATTAAATATTATGTATATTAAAGCTATTGATATTTTGAAAAGACACTCACTTGAACAGAGTATATTCCACATGTTGTTCACCATGGTTTAAATATTAAATAGGAAACTTTAATTTTTTATAGTAATTAAATTTTGTTAAATGTTATAATTAATTAAATGTAAGATATTACATAAATGTAAACTTACTTACTATGGTATAATTTTTATTAAATTATAATTATAATTTACTATTTGTAGGCAAATATAATTTGTTTAAAAATTTTTAATAGCTTGTAGGTTTTAATTTATAAATTTATTAATATGTAGTAAAATCAAAAATAATATAATTGCAAATTATAGATTGGGTTTAAGTGATCTTGGTTTATAAATGACTACATCATATGTTTTCAGCAATTTGACAAACAAGGCTAATATAATGTTAATATTAGCTTAATTTTTAAATAATTAGTACAATAAATTTATCAATGTGAACTTTTAATCATATAATTATTGCTAAATGTGAACTATATTATTACAATTATTAGTTGTTTGTGTTTTACTGCAAACATTATAAACTGTAAATAAATATATTGTTTATTCTATAAATTACCAAAGTAAACTTATTTATTTAATAATGGATATACTTAAACAATTCAATTTTCTGATCAATTTTGCCTTGATATAATTTTAATAAATTATATATTTGTTACAATTGTTAGACTTAAATTGTAAAATTAAAATCACATCTAACTTATCCAAATACATCATTTAAATACAATATAATAAAAATAATACAAATTTTCTTATAATCTAATGATTAAAAAATTAAAATAAATATAACTAAAATTACTCTAGCTGTCAAATTAAATTATGTATCAATACAGTATCTATTTATATTGAATCTATTCAATAGATCGTTCATGATATTAAAATAGCAAATTAATAAAAATAATTTTAATAATGTAAATATTTTTAATGATGTATCATACGTTCCATACGGTTTACTTGCGCCGATTCCCACTCTTCCAGGTATCGCAAATCCTCTTCAATTTTGACAAAGTCATCGACACTGACCACAACAGTTAGCACCACATTTTTCATTGTAGCTAGGTCAGTTTCCGTGCCACGAAGTTCCTTCAGTTCGGACGAGTTCTTCAAAATAGTGGTCTCGAAGTGCTTCACATCGGACTCCACTTTGGCCTCGAGTGCGTCAATACGTGCCGTGTATTTGGCTTTCAGTCGCTCCAACTCCGGGTCCACTGGTTTAGCGCTCACTGTTTTATGGGTTACATAATGTGTTAATTGTAAACATTAAGTATATTAAAATTGTTGTGCCATTTATGTTTAAATACAAATATGCAACATGTGCGTCGTTTTCTAAACTTTTCTAAACTTACCAAGAGCAATTATGGCTAAGGAAACAACTAATATGTATTTCATCGTAAACGAAATGTTAATTAAATATTTTCTATAAATCTTTTAGCAAATTATTAAGAGTTGTAATAATTATTTAAAGTAATTGTCGCGTATTTATATGTATTGATTACAGGATAGTTAATATCATGCTTACGCACAGAAAACAACAATCACATGATATTATAGTATTAGTGGCCAGTTATGAGAATCCGGACAAAATATGTAAGCTTAATTATAATATCATCAATTAAGTGATGGACTATGATAAGTTTAATTGTTTGGTACAGGACATATTTGTTTGTTCCTGGTTACTATCCTATGTAAGTGATTGTAATAGTCGGGTATTTTATTTCTGCTTAAACTAGCATCCTATTATAAAAATTGCAAATTACCAGTTGTATAATAAGTAAGCATGGCTAAATTAATATCGGATCAATTAATTATTTTTAGTTTTATAACTTTTATACCTTATGTGGTTAAAATTTAGCCTTTTAAATGTATAACAATACAGCTAACAATTATACTTGTAAAATTTATATATTTATTAATAAGTAAGTTTATACGGAAAATTAATTTATGTTAATTGAAATAAATGTGCTTTATGTAACTATAAATATTGTGATTGATAAAAAGTAGAATTACACAATAAAAATATTTCCCAATTTTAATCTATGTTTAAATAAACATTGCATCTAATTTAAACATTAATTAACGAAGCAGGCATAGACCCACAGCACTTTTGGTGAACAATCTTAATTGTTTATGAATGTGAATTTATTGAAAATTACATTCAAATGTAGGAGAAATACTTAAATCAAATTAGTTGCTATAACTTTATATTTCACATATCTATTATTTAAATATTTATTACAATTTTTAATCTAAAACAATTATTTGTAATTATTTATACGCGAGGGTATGTATAGAATAGCCATTGAATAAGTAATAGGCAAGTTTTATTTGTTTTGTTTTATTAATCATACCAATGTTTATTACATGTGAGACATGAAATTGTAACATAACATTAGTGACCAGTACCGGAATCGTGACAAAATGCGTAACTTAAATTGTAATAACACGGATTAATAGATGCACTATGATCAATTTTATAGTTTATAAAAGTACTTATTTGTTTGTTCCTGGTTACAATTCAATGCAAGCAAATGTAATAGTGATTTATTAAGTTTGAATTTACACTCACATTTTGTTATAAATATGATAAGTTACCAGATTTTATTTACTTTTTTAACGCCTAAACTTAGCTTAATTAATCTCGATTCAATTATTTATTAGCTACATGTTAGCGCTTTATAATAATAGTTTAACAAATGTTGTGGATATTTAATTGTCTAATTAAAATATTTAATAACAAATTGTTTATATTGAAAACTCAAATGAAATTTATGTAAATTGAAATAAATGTGCATTTTGTAATTATAAGTTACTTATTTATTATTACAAAATTATATTTGCATGATAAAAAATATTTCCCATTTTAAATCCCATTAAAGAACAGAATGATTTATGGTGAATTACAATTCTTATAAATACTTGCTTATGAATCTAGATTCATTGGCAACTACATGTAATAATGACATACATATAGTGAATGGGAAATACTTATTGTTGATTAATCACTAAAACTTTATATTTTACTCATTTTTCACTCCAATATTTTGTTACAGTTTTTAATTCAAAATACTGAATTCATTTACACATAAATTCTCTCTCTCTCTCTCTCTCTCTCTCTCTCTTATTCACTTATAAGAATAATGATAATTACAATAATATCATAATTTATTAGTTAAAATCACAACAATTTCAAAACATACAAATTACAGAAACATTTGCATAAAAACAAAATAAAAATATATCTAATTTGTCTATTATTATTAATAAAATTTATTAATCATAGCTTAATTAAAACATTAACCATAATAATCAATTTAATGGTGCAGCTTATCCTCCATACGGGCCACCTGTGAGGGTTCCCAATCTTCCAGGTAGGTCATTCTGTCTCCAATTGGCTCGAGATCGTCCGGACTGATCACCTTGGTCAATTCCACTTTGTGTTGTTCGAGTTCAATGCGGGTGTCTTTCAATTCCTTTTGGTCGGACGAGTCCTTCAATATAGTTGTGTCGAAGTGTTTGATATCCGCCTCCACTTTGGCCTCGAGTGCGTTAATACGTGCCTTCATTACGGCTTTCTGTCGCTCCAACTCATCGTCCAGTACTCGTCCAGCGCTCACTGGTTTGGGTCACATATCATATTCATTAACATCATGATCATTTTGACAAATATAATTAATTAATTAATTAATTGCTGCACATGTAGATTAAGTGATTAGTTTATAAACTTACCGAGAGCAATTATCGCTAAGAAAACAACTAATATGTATTTCATTGTTATTTAAAAGTAGTTTAATAAAGTAAATATTGTACTAATTGTGTGCAATAATTGTCGAGTATTTATATGTTTTAATTAAGTAATAGTTAATCCCTTATTATGTATGGAATATGAATAAACATGATATGATAATAATTTATTATTGAAATTTTATGAGAAAACGGACCTTATGTTTAAATTAAATCGCGATAGAATTGTTTATAAAATGTATTATGATTAATTAAAAAATTATATTTATACTGATTAGCACTGTCTATTCCTGAAGACAATACAATGCAATTATTTTATATGTATTAAATTTTGCTCTATATTGCCATAAATCCTAATGTTTTATAAAGCGGAGGATACATTTAATATATGATAATTTATCGCTGATAAATAAATGTAATTTATTTTTATTAAGTCTATTTTATTTAAATAATCATAATAATGTAAAATATGTCATTTGTGTAAATAATTACAATTCACTTATTGTAATCATTATAGTGTAATATTTAAAAATATGCTAAATTACATTATTGTAATATTGCAAATTTGGTAAACATTAGAAGTTATGAGTTTATTATTATAAATATTTTAACTAAATAAATTGTTTTATACAATATAACATTAATTATTAAAATCATATATTTATTTGTACTATAATGAAAATACATTTAATAACAATTGGTGCAAAATTAAATTATAAATAGTGAGTTACAATAATTAACAAAAATATTTCTTAATATTTAAATAGCCATAAGCTTTTTAAGCGAGTTTGTTGCTCATGAATGAAATTCATTGACAATAGAGTATATTTGGGAAATACTTATTATTTATAAATTACTTCAACTTTTTATTTTACACATTATATACTCCACTATTTTGTTACAGTTTATACTTAAAATACAACAATCTCTCTCTTTCTCTCTCTCTCTCTCTCTCTCTCTCTCT
>CAJPIZ010000344.1:0-26685 GCA_905368565.1 Medioppia subpectinata
TATCTTCTGGACGTAATCCGAGGCAAACGTCTTCGCCATAGAGTCGGCCAACGTTTCAAACACGCGATCACTCAATGGTTTGTCCGAAGTTTTATTGCTTATACTTATGGTCTGAGGGTTAGGGACACCACTTATGGGCTGACCGTTAGGGACAGTACTTATTGGCTGAGTCTTAGGGACAGTACTTATGTGGTTAGCCGTGTAGTCAGTATTTATGGGCCGAGCGTTAGGAGCAGTACTTATTGAGTGATCCGTATAGTCAGTACTCATGGACTGAGTTTTAGGTCCAGTATTTATTGGGCGAGCCATATAGCCAGTACTTTTAGGCTGAGCGGTATAGTATGGACTTGTCGGCCAATATTTATAAATGTTCATTAATAATCATAAATAAAATTTTAAAATATTATTTAAAATGCAAAATTTTAGTAAGTTAGAAATACCCGTAGTTTGAGTCAGTTTTGACCAAGTTGATTAAGAAAAACAATAATATATACTTTATAATAAACATTTTGAACGTATGGCTCAGTTGGCTAAACTCAATTAAACAATTATTTATATTAATGTAGAGTCACTTAATGTTACTTTTTAGCGCTCAATTTTAATTAACTAAAATATTTTCTACCATATTTGTTAAAGGAATTTTATTGAAAATTAATTAAAAAATATATACTGTATAGCAATAACGTACTTTAAATATAAATATATTGAATTATATTAGTTTTATTTTAAAACAAAAAATTATGTATTAAATTAAAAATTAAATTTAAATACCAATAAACTTATAATTTACAATCACATTTTATTTAGATATAGCCTTGCTTGATACTTATTGTAAATTAATTTACAATATTTTAATAATTAGTGTTTTAAATAAAGTAGATAAGTAATGTAGAGTTATATTAGTTATATTATTCTGTAACTAGTTTTACCTATAATAATTTTGAACTATTTTAAATTGTAAGTAATAAGAAATATAATAAAAATTACAATTAAATTGTAAATGTTGACTAAAATAAATATAAAGTAGTTAATATTAAAAGATATTACTTTTGTGTAGAATTCAATGCCAACTTATAAAATATTTGTAATAAATAATTAATTTATTATATTTTCTCGTAAAATAACTAACAATTAATTAATGGTTTAATGAAACAAATATTTTCTTATTTCTCTTTCTCATTGAAACAAATAGTTTTCTGTTTTTATAATTATTAACAAATCTATTACTAATATTGCTAACAAAAATTGGTGTCATATTTGTATGAATCCTTGCAAATAATTTATTTGCATATTTGCTAATCAATTGTGACAATAGGTTTGTAAACATAATGAATGAAAATCCAAACCATAGGCCCAGAAGTGATCCGATGAACACAACGTACTCTTCAAATGACATTTTCAGTGATATCTCGTACACGACATCCGGTTCTGGAGGTATCACTACTTTTATATGAAAAGCATCTGTTTTTTCATTATTCTTCAACTCATAGCCCAACGAATAATAGTGTTGTATACACTCTATTCGTTTACTACATTTAGTATCACAACTTTTTACAATACTATTGTTATAATTGTTACCAAACTGTGTGTTATTATTATTAATGCAATCGTAATCGTTATAAGCTATGTATTGATTGTTAAATACGGGCGATATTCTGCAATACTCCCGAATTATACATTCATTAATGCATTCAATTCTATTCATATTATTAGGGAAACAATCATGGTCATTCAATTTGTATTTATATACTATGGTAGTTTTGTGATACGTAATGTGACAATTTGTACGATTGTTCACATCTATCGACAACATATCCCTACGTGACAATTCCCGAATTATTCCCGACCGGGAATGAATATAAACACTAATCCGTTGATCGGATATTAGGGACCGATTTCTAATCGACGGCCGCATTATATAAGAGTCTTCAGTGACAGTGGTTTTAATGGCATACCGGGTGTCCGACTCTCCCCTCCATTGAGACAATACAGTCCAACAAAATTTTGGTGGAAAACCGTAGAGACCTTTCCGGTACGGGACCACCCGATGGCAGGGAATTTGATTATTTAAATCTTGATAAAATATACAGTTAAATAGTTTATCCATTGGTATGAGTGCTGCCAACTGTTCAGCAATGGGTTCGCTAAATAGTCGCCCGAATTCAGAAACATTTGTTTTAGGGTTGAAATACTTTGCCATTATATCTGGTTTAATAAGTCCCTCAAAGTTGATACATATGGTGAGCGCCGGTGGGCTAAACAGCACCTGAGACTCAAAACGTATGTTTGTTGTGGTTTCGTATGAAAAGTATATTAGACTTATTTTATACGTTTGGTATAGAAATCCACTCAATAGTAATGCTTTCAATAAAAACCACTTTATGTAAACCGTTAATAACATTTTGCTAAATATAATTCATACAAATCAATCAAAATTTTTGTATTAGTTTTTGTCACCAATTTATTACACAACGTATTTAGCTGTAAAGTTTTTAAAATACATTCACCATGTCCATCTGAGCTTATAAGTTATAACTTAACTCGTATATCAATATATTTAGTAATATAATTATCTTAAAGTGTTTATGAGATAAGATATTAGTACAGATAATAAAACATTAAATCATATTAATAGTATTTGTAACTTAAAACAATTTATTTAACATCATCACTTAAATGATTATAAATAAATTGCTATTTTGAACTTAATATGCATAAATATAACTTGAAAGAAAAAATATATTTATTATCTATAATTTAATATAATTTACAATTTGTACTACCTTGAAAATGGTAAAATTTAAAGTATAAATTAGCACACAATTACTTTATCTATTCAGCAACTAATTTTCTTATTGAATTGAATTGTGGATATTTATGTCATTTAATAGAATATAAAGTGTATATAAATATAATTAAATAATTCATTTATGCAATATTTACTCGTATGAATTTGATTATAAATGTAAATATTAAATCATAAATTAATTAGTTTTATATGTCCTCATCTGATTTTCATTATTGAATAATAAAATAATTATTTTTATTAATTTCATATTTCAATTCTGTTTATCTTAGGCAAATAATTAGTGGCCATATGATTGTAGTAATATGATATTGATTTTTGAAAACATTCAGATAAAATCACATTTTCGGATAGGAATCATGCTAATAAAAACATTTAAACATGCCATTAAAACAATGATATTTTTTCTTAAATACAATTTAACCAGATTATTTTAAATTTCATATTTATTTAATTAAATTATTATTAACATACTAAAACATCAAATATTATACAACGCCACCTAGGTGGCAGCAATAGATTCGCCCCATTGTCTTAAAAAATGACGAGGTACCATTTGCCAAATTTTGCTAATCATTTTGAGGGAAAAATACAAACCTAGATTTAATTTAAAGTGTATTAAATGTAATATCGTTTTTATAAAATCATTTTATATTTCAAATTTATTTAATAAAATTATTATTACCATGCTAAAATAGCATTATATTATTCAACGCCACATAGGTGGAAGAAATAGATTCGCCCCATTGTTTTAAAAAATGACAAGGTACCATTTGCCAATTTTTGCTAATCATTTTGAGGGAAAAATACATAACTACATTTCATTTAAAGTCTATTAAATATATTATAATCAGGGTTTCTCTAAGAGGCCACTGTAGGGCCACTGTATTGTAATGGGCTAATGTAATGTCTATGGGTGCATGAAGGGAAAGCCTACTTTTGAGAAATCCTGATTATAATATTAAAAATCCGTTTTAATTTCATATTTATTAATTAAAATTATTATTAACATGCTAATATACTAAATATTATGCAACGCCCCCTAGGTGGCAGAAATAGATTCGCCCCATTGTCTGAAAAAATGAAGAGGTACCATTTGTTAATTTTTGCTAATCATTTTGTGGAAATTTACAAAACTAAATTTAATTTAAAGTATATTAGATGTAATATAATATTTAAAAATCCTTTTTAATTTCATATTTATTTAGTAAAATTATTATTAACATGTCAAAATATCAAATATTATACAACGCCCCCTAGGTGAAAGAAATAGATTTGCCCCATTGTCTTAAAAAATGAAGAGGTACCATTTACTAAAACTTGCTAATCATTTTGAGGGAAAATACAAATCAGGAAAACTTTTCTTAGCAAGTAGATTCCAATTATAAGCTCATTAATAGTATTTGATACCATTTAATATACAAATCACAAAAATGAATGTTTTAAATAAGTTTAAATACATTGTTCAATGCTTATGTTTAATGCCATAAATGAGTTTTATCATTGGAATCTATCGCTAAAAATAATTTTTCTAATTAACAACCTTATAATTTTTTGACACATTCTATTTATTAAGCATTGCCAAAATTGTGGTTTATGCATTAGTATTATTTTTATATTAATTAATTTAGGTTAATAATGTTAATGTGATTTTCTTATTTAAAAGATTACTGTATTTGTTTGTTAAATATAAAATGTAAACTATTTATTTTAATAACATTAATAATAAACATTTTAGTTATTACTAATAACTTATTAGTATTTACCAAATATTTTTTTAACATAATTATTAGTTTAATTTAATGAGAGTAAGTAAATAAAATGCAAACATTTATATTAAATATTCTTGTTAATGTCAACAAGACTCAAATCTAAATTAATTTAATCAGATAATTTTACTTTGCTTATTATTTATTGTAAGTTAAGTTCAAGTACCGTTTAACTGTAATAAGCAGTGTTTTAGTAAAACAAGTTATTTAGTTATAGTATTCTGCAACTATTTTCACCAACTAACATTTAAAATTATTTTACATTAATACGAAGTACTCATAAATACGACAAATTAAAATTACATTTTAAATGTTACCTAAAATAAATGTAAAGTGGTTTGTATTGAGAACACTACTATTGTCTGGATTTCTATACCAAACGTATAAAATCAGTTTAATATACTTTTCATACGAAACCACAACAAACATACGGATTGAGTCTCCGGTGCTGTTTAGCCCACCGGCGCTCACCATATGTCTGGCCATTAATGGTCTCATACAACCGCAGGAGAGGTATAAATATTTTAATAATAATACAAAAAGATATGAATTTTGGGAAATGAGTACTAAACCTATTAGTGAACAGTTGGCGACACTCATACCAATTGATAGTTATTTTGGTTGTCATATACAACAAACACCGAAGAGATATATAAGTTGTCAAACTATAGTCCCGTATAAAAAATCGTTATCAATGGGAAAGTTCTGTTGGACAGTATTGTCTGAATGGGCGCACGAGTCGGACACCCGGTATGTGGTGAACACCACTGGCTTTCAAACGTTATATTTTATGTTTATGACAATTGAGAATAAGTCACTTATAGTTAACAATCGTCTCAATGTTTATATACATTCCCGAAACACAAGAATCCGGGAATTTTCCCATAAAAATCGGTTATCGCTGGAAATTAATAAGAAAAATAAGTGTCAAATTAAATATCGCAAAACTACCATAAAATTTAATAATAAAATTAATCATAATAAATGTTTTCCGACTGGATTTTCCCAAACAGAATGTGTGACTGAATGTATTATTCGGGATTTTTGTCGGAAATATTCTCTATTCCCGGGAAAATATATCGCTTATAACGATAACGAGTACATAAATAATGGCACTCGTTTTGGTGATTTATATACCTTTAATATTAGCCGGAATTGTAGGCTTGAATGCAATGATGGCATAGAGTGTATACAACACTACTATGCTATTGACCATAGGATGGATTATTTAAACCAATATATACATGGATTTCACATTCAATTACTGATACCTCCAGAACCGGATGTCGTGTACGAGATATCACTAAAAATGTCATTTGAAGAGTACGTTGTGTTCATCGGATCACTTCTGGGCCTATGGTTTGGCTTTGATTTTATTATGTTTACAAACCTATTGTCACAATTAATGGTTAAATTTTACACTATAATTAAAAATAAAAATCAAACAAAAATAATACCACTTTCTATTTCCAACAATTTTATAAATAATAATAACTATATTTCCAAAAAATCACAATTTATTTCAATGAGAAGAAGGCACAAAAGTTTATTAAATTTTTCAATGCGATAATAATCTATTTAATAATTAAAGAGATAAATAATTTAAATATCATTGTTTAATTTAAATTATTTTATATTAACTAAATTAGATTAAGAGTTTTAATCTAATTATCTTATTTTAGAAATTATTGTATTTGTTTGTCAAATATAAAAAATTTATTTTAATAAAATTATTTATTAAATTTAATTTGATCTATTACTTTTTATCAATTATTTTAATGAATTTAACAAAGTTATTTACTATGGACTCAACTTATGGTTCTTTATATTGTGGTATATTTTAAAGTTCATATTTAAATAGTATTTCTTTAATTTTTATGAAACTTCTTGTGCTTAAAAATGTAAACTTAAATTATGAGACTAATATCTTAGTTTTACCTTTATACAGCAAGATCCCAATTCTTGCGATTTATCAAAATATAAATATCAAAAATGTTAATTCATAATAATTTATTATTAATAATTAAAATATAATTTAGTCTCGTTTTGTTATGATATCTTATGTTATGATTAACTAACCATAACAACCATATTTTATTCAATAGTGGGTGACAGACACAAGCTATCATATTTGTAGCCTAATAAATTAATTACATTATTAATGTAATAGATTTATAGTAATTTACTAAACTTTTATTTAATCTAAAAATACTTTATATTGTATTACAATATACAGTATTACATTATATTACAATATACAATATTACAATATATTACAATGTACTTTACAATTACATTATACTTTACAATTACATTATACTTTACAATGCAATGATATTCATATAATATGTATAGTTTCAGATATATAGTAATAGTGTTAATGAGTATAATGTGTTTTACAATTGATTGAATCATGCTAATTTATAATGTTATAATCAAAAAGAGTAATAGCTAGTGACAAAGGGTGTGCACATATTAGAAAAAATGTATGCTAAAAGTATTACAAAATTAATTTCCAAATCATTACTTAAATACACAATTCTATCGCTATTTGTGTATCAATTATGTGACGAAAGCGTCAATTATTTACGGTATGAAGTGATCAACGATTTAGTGATCGACCGAAACGACCGGTCATTACTTTATAAGCCATCGATTACTATATGTTTTGACAACAAATACATTTATAATAAAACTGCTCTGAAAAACATTGCATGTGTTTTACAACAAATAAACAGTAAAGATATTAAATGCGAGAAATTTTTCACAACATATTTGCGATACCGACCCGACACAAGTGTATGTATCGTACAATTGTACGGCAGAATCAACCAATCATCTAATGGCCGGTTTTATGGATTTTACATTCTGCTAACTAATATTGAGCATGCTCAGTTTACAATCAATGCCCATGATGAATTGTCCATGTTCGCCAAAATGACTATGATCAACAAAAATAGAAATGGATACATGATTACTATGGATGTTAAACTACAGACACTACTCCCCCGTCCATATCGTACGGCGTGTTATGATTACGGGTCTAATGATAGACGAGATGACAGATCACTTGCGCCCGAATCGCGCACTAAATGTATGGTTGAAGTGATGGCACGGATGGAGAGGAAAGAGTGCGAACACAATCACTACTGGAGTTACCATTTGATGACCAATACTAGTCGTTACAGTTTTTAGGGGTAGTAACGGAACCGATTGTTTCGTTCGACCCGACTATCGGCGTCTACACCGCGAGTGTCCCATAGATTGCAGGACTTATATCGTGGACATTGGCGGCACTGCTATACGTCTTAAATTTAATTATTTTCTCTTTATTAACTCTAAGTATAATATAAAGTTAAGTATGATTTGTAAACTCAACCCCAAAATGGATTCAATCGCATACTTGTCCTCAATCGGGGGTCTAATGGGAATGTATACCGGACTCAGTGTTCACTCGGCTATCGCTCACCTGTTGGCTAATTGTGTGTATTTCTGGCGCCGATTCGTACAAAAAACCAGATTTAAAAACAATTATAAAATCAGACGATATATAAAATATTCAAAATTATTTTTACTGTTTGTTTGCATCGGTTTAATGTCGGCACAAGTTTATGACATAATCAACACTTACTTGAATACTAACGTTAAGTTGAGTATAACATTGGGTGCAAACATACGAGTGCCGGAACTGGTCGTCGACATCATTCCCAATAGACTCATTCAGTTTGTCAATCAATTGGGACAAAATGACTCACACTTCGACCCGCGATTTGTGTCCATTTTGGCCGCCAATCGTTTGGATGAGTTTCGCCATCACGTATATGACTACAACCGGTCACTCATCGCGTGTTACATGGAGTTCGAGTCCGGCCAACACCGGGTCGACTGCCCGGCGCCCAGAGTTGACTTCCTATTGAGGGGCAGTCCTAACACCGGCGTACATATTATGAACACTTACTTCACACGTCCGGATCTGGAGTTCAGCCAATGTGTGGGCCGAGTATTCAACGCATCCGGCGGTCCAGTGTTGCCGACGCGAGTGGTCATCAAATACCGTAACGATTATGTGTTTGCTATAAATGCATACCTCAGGAGCAGAGAAACAAAAGTTATACCATTAACTGTGGGCTCACACACTCGCATAGCGTACACAATGGGAGAGCACCGGCGGCTGACGCGGCGGGCGTTCAAATGCTCGCCCGTTGGACAACTGGGCGGTTGGGCGGCCGACGATTTTGTCCACTACTCAATGTTCAATGCATTTTGTTTAGAGAGTAGTCTGTATTCAATAAACAATTGTTACCCAATTCTTAACGAATATTACGTTACTATTGATGAGGAGGTGGAGAGCGGTCGGCGCCGGTTCTGTAAACATCGCAAACGTTTACTTAACGATACGGTATATCAAAGTCTCAAAGCCCGGTGCGAGGCATCCGCTCCGCCCATTCCCTGTCTAACTACACAATTAGAAGTGACAGCGATTACAATGCGATCAAACCTGTCGTACACCATGGTCACTTTAATACCCAACCATTATATGGAGCCCCACATCACCGAACAGTTGGCAATGGATATCCACGATATGATATACAACATCGGCGGCACAATAGGTGTGTGGGTCGGGGTGTCTATGATATCGTTCAGTGATATTATGATCGCATTTTACTTGTCATTAAAATGGATTTCAAAACGCATTTTAAAATATAAAGTTGTTTTGACTGAACTTTAAAATATTCAAAGATTGATGTTTGTTATGAATATTATTATTCTTATCTGTATAAAAGATAAGTTGTATAAAATAGTGCTTTATAATTAATAATCAATAATTTTATATTTAAATCTCCATGTTAAAATTAAATTGCCAATTGCCCTTTTTAAATATTATTATTAAAATCAATAAAATGATTAATACTAAATAACATTTATCAGATAATTAAAATAGGTACATTTTTATTGTTAAATCAATTATGAAAAAGCAATGACAGGATCTCTATATTGATCATTAATTAAGGATACATTTGGTCTGCAATTTGTTATATTAAATAAATTTATATTTTGCGGAGAATTAATTTGAATATTATTAGTGATGGTTTGCTTTTTATTATAACATTTAATATAAGCTTTATATTTAATAAACAATTGCGTGAATAGATTAGTAAACATAAGTATAGATATACCAAACCATAGGCCGAGAAGTGATCCGATAAATACCACGTACTCTTCAAATGCCATTTTCAGTGATATCTCGTACACGATATCGGGCTCTGACGGTATACCTAATGATAATACATAGTTGTCTTGCAAATTGTGTTTGATTTTGGCTAACGTATAATCAAATGAATAATATCGTTGAATACATGGTATTTTGTCGTGACATTCACGCTCACAGTTTGATTTAATATAATGATATCTAGGTGATTTTTTTCCGCTATTAAAACCGTGACTACTGTTAATGTAATCATTATTGTTGTAGACTATATATTCGGATGGGAATGACGAATGTAATCGGGAATATTCTCTCACAAAACATTCATGGTAACATTTTTCATTGTTTTGAGTTACGGTACACTTATTTTTGTTAAATTTGTTTAAATATTTTATAGTAGTTTTCCTGTATTTTACGGTACATTCCATATTATTTACAGTTTTAAGTTTAATCCTGCTAGATGGATGCCGGAGTCGTTCATCACGATCATGAATAAATACTTGTAATCCATGGTTAACACGCTGGAATTGTGGTTCAATGTTCATGCTCAATAAATTATGCATTTGGCGGAGTTTAATAATGTTTGATATGTAGTGTTTGTCCAACTCGTGCGCCCATTGAGATAATACAGTCCAACAAAAATTGTGTTGGCTAAAAATGTAACCTGTTTTGTATCTAGCTAACTCATCACATGGTACAATTTTGTTTTTAGAATTATAAACAAGGCAGGTAAAATATGTATTAAGTGATGGCATTTGAGACATTATTACAGACATTGTTTGATTATTCAGTGGCCTTGATGATATTGTTTCTAGTGTGTTAAGATATGTATCATTTAAACCATGTCTTATCAATGGGACAATATCTGTGCAAATGGTGAGCGCCGGTGGACTAAACAGTACCGACGATTCGTACCTTACGTTTGTTGTGGTTTCATATGAGAAGTATATGAAACTGATTTCATACGTTTGGTATAAAAATCCACTTAAAAGTAGTGATTTTGTTAATAAATCTGTTAATAAATTAATTAAATCATTAATAAAAATTAAAACAATATTTTAGGTAACATTTTAAGAGTAAAAATTAAATAATTTATTTTATAAATACATACTATAATACATTATTGTTGAAACTTTAAAAGTGCTTATGATATTGAAATACATTGAAATTTATAGAATAATAATGGATATTAATTGAATGCTGAACAAACTTTTTAGCTAGAAACTTGACATTAAATTCACAGCCCTTACCACATATTAATATATAATTTTAAGTATGTAATTAAAATAATGAATAATGTCCAATAATATATCTTATTTTGTTTGCATTCTATAATGAAATTATTATAGATTTATTTGTGAGACAAAATATAATGGTATAATTCAAGCAAAACGCCCTTTTGTTTTTATGGTATTATTGTTGTAGCATTTAATTAATTAAATAATTTAATTATCTATTATTTACGTACATCGCCTTTAATTTATATTGTATAAACACAATTCAGCGGTTTAATAATAACAAATCAAATAGAAGTAATAATATTCTATAACTAGAATATCTAGGTATAATAATTCACAAATAATCGACGTTAGTATGTTTATACTCATATTTTTACTTATATATCATACAAATAAATACTGCATTAATGCAAAAGAATTTTTATTTCTATTTAATAATTAAATAATATCAATTAAATTGTATTTTGAGTAATGTGCTTGGTTGTATCGTCCGTTTACGTACTATTTTATAAGCTGAAAATGTAGAAAAAAGTGCATGACTCTAATCATGATATAATTTAGACTTTAATTAAATATTTCTTATAACAATAGTAACAAATCAATAAAACAAAGTGTAATTTAATAATCAATTTACATTTGTTAATAATCTATCAATACTTTTGTAACTCTACATCATTTGTATCGATGGACTCATAATATAAATAATTGTTGCCATTAATGACCACAACATAGGGTCCTATCAAACATTGCCATACAATTAGGTGTCTGTTATAACAATATCATCGACCGTTTCCTTGAAATATAAAATTCAATTCATATTAAAATATTAAATAAAAATAGTTTTAAGGTTAAGTATTAAAGTATTATTTTACAAAATTTTTGTTTCTCCTTCGCGTAGACAAATAGTTTGCAGTTTGAATATTAGTAGTACTAATAGTATTGATAAAAATGGGTGCAATTATTTGTTGATTTTTAATTTTAATTCTACTGTAAAACATAATAACCAATTGTGACAATAAGTCTGTAAACATAATATACGAGAATCCAAACCATAAGCTTAGAAGTGATCCGATGAACACAACGTACTCTTCAAATGACATTTTCAGTGATATCTCGTACACGACATCCGTTTCTGATGGCAATTGTAATTCAATGGTAAAATAATTTGGTATCTCATACGGCATATCCAATGTATAATCCATATTATAATAATGTTTTGTGCACTCAATACGATTACTGCATTCGCGCCGACATTTACTTTTGATATTTTCGTCCCATTTATTCCCAAAATGTGTCACATTATATGCCGTATAATCAGTATTATAATAGACTAGTAAATTATTGGGAAACGTTGAATATTTGCCCCGATTTACCCGAATCAAACACTGAATCAAACAATCGCGTTCATTCATTTGATTATGAAAACAGTTACCATGATTAATTCTATTATTGAATTTAATAGTAGTTTTACGATACTTTATAACGCATTTATTGATCCACGAAATGTCAATTAGAGTCATATCTCGGCGAAAAAATTCCCGAATTTGTGCGGAACGGGAATGAATGTAAACGTGAAGTAATGTGATTGAGATATCACTACGATTTGTGAAATGCATTTTTATTATTCTCGAGTACTCGATACCAGTCGTGTTCATCGCATACCGGGTGTCCGACTCGTGCGCCCATTGAGACAATACTGTCCAACAAAAGTAAGAATATTGGTTAAAATAATAAGCTATTTGAGGCGCCACCACATCGTTACAGGGTATTTCATTGAGCTTAGATTTTTGAAAAGTACATGAAAAATAACTATCCAGGGGTTTAAATGAAGCGAATATATCCTTAATTGATTGATTATTAAACTGTTTGTCATAAAATTTTCCCGTTTTTGACAAATACTGTTTCCTAGTATCCGGTCGTATAAGACCATAAACCCAGGCACACGTTGTGACGGCCGGCGGACTGACCAGTGTTTCCGATTCAAAGCGTATGTTTGTTGTGGTTTCGTATGAGAAGTATATTAAGCTTATATTATAAGCTTGGTAAAAAAATCCACAAAATAGTAGTGTTTTTAATATTAAACTCTTTATTGATATTTTGGGAAACATTTTATATCTTATTTAATTTGTACGTTACCATTCACGTTTTGATAAATAAAGTATTTATATTATAATACCATATTACGAGTGTTTCAAAATATGATAACAGAATGCAATATATAATTGTATGGAAAAATAATAAATAATAAGTATGTATTTAACTCAATATTTTATTATAACAATTATGTTAATCGTTAAATCAATTAATTGCTTGACCTAATATTATATTTTACTAAATGTATTATAATTTAATGAGATCCAGAATTTATTAATGTGTAACATTATTATATTTTATATAATTATAAATAAATGGTAAATTGATTATTAAATTACATTTTGTTCAATCGATTTGTTACTCTTGGTACAAAAAATAGTTTATTAAAGACTTAATTGTATCATGATTAGAATCAAACATTTTCTTATCCATTTGAAGCTTGTAAAATAGTACATAGATAAATAGTGTAGATAAATAAGCAAATAAAACCATTTAAAAAAATACAATTTTATTGATTGTATTTAATTATTAAAGACAATTACAAATTCCTCTGTATATTAAAAGGATATAGTTCTCTACCATAGTATATAATTATGCGTCTGTAATGATAATATCGCTGACCATTTCCTTTAAATAAAAATTTAATTTATTATTAAAATATTTAATAAAAATGCTTTAATTTAAGATTAAAAATATTTTACTAATTTTTTCCTTCTTTTCCGCATTGAAATATAATTTGTATTTTGGATATTAGTATTAGAATTAATAGTATTGATAAAAATGGGTGCAATTATTGGTTGATTTTTAACGCCAATAATAGTCTTAAATTTGATCACCAATTGTGACAATAGGTTTCCAAACAATAAAAACGAAAACCCAAACCATAGGCTGAGAAGTGATCCGATAAAAACCCAGTACTCTTCAAATGACATTTTTAGTGATATCTCGTACACGACATCCGGTTCTGAAGGTAAGTGTAATTCAATGAGTAAATAATTTGGTATATTTGACGGCATATCCAAAGTATAATCCATATTATAATAATGTTTTATACACTCAATACGATCACTGCATTCGCGCCGACATTTATTTTTAATACTATCGTCCCTTTTATTCCCAAAATATGTCACATTATATGCGTTATAATCGCTATTATTATACATAATAAAGTTGTTGGGAAATGTTCCATATACTCCCCGATATTCCCGGATTATGCATTCATTAGTACATTCCCGTTCAGTCATATGATTTGTGAAACATTTACCATTTAGTTTGTAATTAAATTTAATAGTAGTTTTACGATATTTTATATGGCATTTATCGCTCCAATAAATATCAATTACATTCATATCTCTGCGAAAAAATTCCCGGATATGTGCGGAACGGGAATGAATGTAAACATTAAGCATTTTAAAACCGTTTTTTAATAGATCCCAACGATTATTGAATTGTATTTTCATAATTCCTGAGCTCTCAATACCGGTGGTGTCCATCGCATACCGGGTGTCCAACTCGTGCGCCCATTGAGACAATACTGTCCAACAAATGTAAGACTTTTGATGATAATAATAGGCTATTTGAGGCGCCACCACATCATTACAGGGTATTGTATTGCCATTAGATTTTTGAAAACTACAGTTTAAATAACTTTCGATTGATGTAAACGATCCAAATATTTCATCGATTGATTGATTATTAAATTGTTTTGAATCATAATTTTTCGCTTTCAGTGACCAAAACTTGTTTCTCGCTTCCGGTCGTATGAAACCAAAAACAGTGGTACAGATAGTAAGCGCCGGCGGACTGACCAGTGTTTCCGATTCAAAGCGTATGTTTGTTGTGGTTTCGTATGAGAAGTATATGAAACTGATTTTATATGTTTGGTATAGAAATCCACTCAATAGTAATGCTTTAAATATCAAAGACTTTATGAATATTTTTGAAAACATTTTTATATCTCATATAATTTGTTGTCAACTTAGAAGTTGTGATGTTTATTGTTATATCTGTTTTGCAAAATTAGGCAACATTTATGGATTACATTCACAGATAAAACAATTATCGTTAACTATATTATATATTTTATTATTATCAAAATGTTTATTATTAAATCAATTAATTGATCAAAGTTTCTTGTATCCCAGTTAATTTATTATTAACCATTCAGGTTATTATAATAATATAACATAATCCAATAAATAAATTATGGTAAAAACATGATCAATATAATGTTTAATTATTATAAATATGTTAATCGTTAAATCCATTAATTGATTTAACAATACTTTATTACATGTTATAAAATAATCATATTTTATTATTTACGATATTTTAATTAATTCTACATTAGTTATTATTTAAATTACATTTCTTTTAGTTTACAAGTTAATTGTTTATTAAAGCCTTAATTATATTAAGGTAATATTGTATTTTAATTATTATCACTACGATATTGCCTACTTAGAATACTGATTAAAACATTTTAATAAACAACTAGTTTACTACCCGTGAGATGGCGTTAGTTGTAGCGAGCAGTGAACGCCTACGGCGTTCACTGCTGTACCTCTACACTGCTTTAAGCTCCTCCTCTTTTGCGTACGGTTTACCAACAAAATCTTTTTCTATATATAGATATAATATCAAAATCCTTAACACAAAGATTTAATATAAATAAAATAAAATATTGATAAATTTGACCAGGGTTGACAAGGGGTAGTAAGTGGTGTTTTTAAATTGACGTTATAATTGAATGACCAAGACAAATTTTATACATATAATTATAAGTTTATGCTAATTACAATGAATTTGCATCCACTAATCGTGGCAGGGATGACCCCTACCCCTCGTAAATGCGCATCCTCTTTCATCGTGATCTTTTGTATCACTTGTTATTAATGCGGGTTTGCATTGATTGTAGTGATCGTAGTGTTGGCCATACCTATTAAAATAGAAAATGAATGTTATAAATGTAATATTAATTATATTATTTTACTAAATTTACCTGGCCCCTCACAATTGATATATTAGGTGAATTTTGATACATAGAGACATTAATAATTGTCTGTTTGTTATTATTGATTATAGTGTAACATTTAATCGCCAATTTTGATATTAGGTCAGTAAATATAATATACGAAAATCCAAACCATAGGCCGAGAAGTGATCCGATGAACACAACGTACTCTTCAAATGACATTTTCAGTGATATCTCGTACACGACATCCGGTTTTGGGGGTAAATTTAGCCAAATTGTAGTATCATTTTTGACATGTTTAGGAATAGTCAACGTATAATCGACAGTATAATAATGTCTAATACAGTCAATACGATCACTGCATTCGCGCCGACAGTTATATTCCATCGTATCGTCGCTTTTATGGCCAAATTGTGTCACATTATATGCCTTATAATCGCTATTATTATACATAATAAAATTATTGGGAAATTTTGAATGCGTTTGACTATACTCTCGGATTATGCACTCATTGAGACAATCGCGTTCATCTATTTCATCCGGGAAGCATTTACCACGAAGTTTGTGATTGTATTTAATGGTAGTTTTACTATACTTAATATTACCACCATCGCTCCAAGCGAAGTCAAGTATGGCAAAGTCTCTGCGGGAATATTCCCTGATTTGTTCCCTCCGGGAATGTATGAATACATAGTACCACTGGAAACGTCGTGTGAAATGCAATCGCATTATAATAACATTTTCTAACTCTTGAATACCAGTCGTGTTTATCGCGTACCGGGTGTCCAACTCTCCCGACAATTGAGCCAATACTGTCCAACAAAAGTTCAATCTGTCACCATGGTAGCCGATTTTATACGGCACAACCTTATAACAAGGTATTCTGTTTCCTTTACCTTTATGGAAATGGCATTCAAAATAACTGTTTAGTGGTTTATACGTCCCTAAAAGTTTGGCAAGTGTTTGGTTTTTAAACTTTAGTTCGTCCCATTGTCCACCTGGGTGATATTCGTTATGCACTTCCCGTCGTAATAGACCCTGAGTTGGCACACATATAGTGACCGCCGGTGGGCTAACCATGATTTCCGATTCAAAGCGTATGTTTGTTGTGGTTTCGTATGAGAAGTATATGAAACTGATTTCATACGTTTGGTATAGAAATCCACTCAATAGTAGTGTTTTCATTACTAAAGACATTATCGATATTTTGGGCCACATTTTTAGTCTATTATAATTTTGGATATCTATTACTTTAGTGAAAATGTCAATATATTCTTAGACGGTATTATTTCAAAACACTACATCATCATGGTTACTTGAATTGAATTAGCATTTAAATTTGAATTATATGAATAAAAATCTACATAATTTAAAATGTGTATACTGTATAAGTTGAAAATAACATTGATATTATAATTATAAATTATGTTTTTATACGAAATTATTAAATTATATTAAATGTAATTTTTATATATTTTATTTGTAAATGTTTTAAATTAAACAATGATATCGTTAATATTATCAATAATATAAAATTCTTCTATTGTTATCATAACCATAAGATTAACAGTACTCACAAATTGTAATTTTCAATATAAATTAAATTAAAAAATAACTTATTGCCAATAAATTTAATATATGGCGAGAATAGAAAAATTCCCCAAAAAAAATTATTTATGTATAATAACTATTTCAGAAATTACACATATTTTCGTAAAAATATTTTATTTTATAGCATTTCATCAAAATTATTAATAAAATTCTAAACTGAATAAAACTGATATCAAAACTTGCATTGATTATTGCCGTCGATGTCAAGCGTTCATTTCACGAACTCTCCCACCCCTTGTTCCCGGGAGTACAATGTGGGGCTCATTTCAAACTACAACTACATACGCAACTACAACTACATATGAATGGCTCATTCACATACAAACCTATCTCGTATACCGTATGCATAGCTATTGCATGCACTCCTATGCAGTACAAGCATAAGCAGTAACACAGATAGGTTTGTATGTGAATGAGACATTCATATGCAAACTAACTAACACTGTTACTATGAAAACCAACACTGAGCCAATACAACAAGGATTATACGCTTAAAATATTTTATTATTAAATAAAATTATTGTTTCTCCTCCGCATTGGAACAAAATTTGTGTTTTGAATGTTATTATTAATATTTGTATGAATATTGATAAAAATTGGCGCAACAACTGGTTTATTTTTAGTTTTGAATTTTATCATTAAAATAATAACCAATTGTGACAATAGGTTTGTAAACACAATAAAGTCAAACCCAAACCATAGGCCCAGAAGTGATCCGATGAATACCACGTACTCTTCAAATGACATTTTCAGTGATATCTCGTACACGACATCCGGTTCTGGAGGTAATAGTAATTGTATGGCGATATCGTCTTCTTTTTCTTCTAGAATAGTCACCGTATAGTCGACAGTATAATAATGTCTAATACAGTTAATACGATCACTGCATTCGCGCCGACATTTATAATCCATTACGTCTTCGTAATTATTTCCAATATGTGTCACATTATATGCCATATAATCGCTAATATTATACATAATGTAATTATTGGGAAATGTTGAGTATTTTCGGCTATACTCTCGAATAATGCATTCATTCACACAACCACGTTCATTCATATTATTTGGAAAACAATTACCACTATGTAGTTTGTGATTATATTTAATGGTGGTTTTTCTATACTTAACATTACCGCCATTGCTTTTGATAAATTCGAGTATGGTGAAATCTTTTCAGGAATAATCCCTGATCTGTTCGTTCCGAGAATGTATGAATATATAGAGCCAATTAATATCTGTGTCGGGTCTATGTTCTAAGCGCAAAGTCATCATGGTCGGACTTTCACTACCAGTTGTGTTCATTAAATACCGGGTGTCCGACTCACCAGTAAATTGTGACATTACTGTCCAACAAAAGTTATACAATTCATAATAATAGGCTATATTGTAGGGAACAACCCGTTTGCAGGGTATTGCATGTCGTTTAGCTTTATTAAAATCGCAGCTAAAATGGCTATCGAGTGGTTTATACGCCCACAGAATATTCTCAAACGATTGATTTTTAAATTTCCCTGCATCCCATTTTCCACCTGGGTGATATTTTGCCCGCACTTCTTGTTTGAAAAGTTCATGTGTTGGCACACATATTGTGACCGCCGGTGGGCTAACCATAGTCTCCGATTCAAAGCGTATGTTTGTTGTGGTTGTATGAGAAGTATATGAAACTGATTTCATACGTTTGGTATAGAAATCCACTCAATAGTAATGTTTTCATTATTAAAGACATTATCGATATTTTGGGCAACATTTTTATTCTGATATAACTTTTGGTATTATCTATTATTTTGGTAACAATGTCAATATATTCTTATTTATTTCAACTGTAATATTTCAAAACACTACATCACCATGGTTAGTTGAATTAAATTAACATTTGAATTACATAAACAAAAATTTACATATAAAAATTAAAATATAATAAATGTTAATTTTATATACAGTGAACATTCCATATAGTGGTCGAGCAGTTGGTATACATTTTTGGACACTGTATAGAATGTTCACTCTATTAAATGTATGCGGAATAGTAGTGACAATAAGTGTATATACTGTTAATACTAAAATAATCATTTATTTAGATTGTTTAATGTTATCGAGATAATAATTTCATATTTGTTTATCAATTTAAATATAACTTGTTCATTTTAAATAATTACAAGACAAAAAATAGTTGTCTCATATAATAAAACACTATAAAGAGCGTAAAAATAGTAAAATATAATCAAAATTAGCAAAATTTTGGCCACTATATAGAATTGACACTGTATAGAGAGTCACTATATGGAGCGGAAATAACATTACAGGTATACAGTGGCCGCCAAACTAAAATATTTTGGACACTATATGGAAAATACACTGTATAGAGCTTTACTATATGGAATGTTCACTGTATTATACTTGTAAACGTTTATAATTAAACAATGTTTCTATTAAAATTACCATAACAGTCTAACAACGAACATCTGACTTATAGATTATTTCTATTCATTCCCATAAATGTATTTGAACGATTGACCCAACTTTTATTGAATTGTATAATTTGTGAATTCAATGTATAAACCACGGCTGCTCACAGACATGTTTTCATTAGACGTAATTGTTGTACAATCATTGCATCAAATATCTAAATAGTATTCTTGAATACAAAGTCGTTCATAAATGATAAGACAAATTTTTGCCCCTGAGAGCATCCGTGATATAAACAAATGTAAAAACAATTAAATGTTTTCAAAAACTTGAATATTTATAATAATTAACACAATATTATTTTAAAGAGTTAATATGATAATTATTTCAAACTCTATTTTTAGGAAATATATTAACACTCATATGTTGTAGGAATTAATTAATATATGTAGAATTTTTAGTGAATTGTAGATATTTGTGAAATTTAGATTTATTTGAGACACTAGCATTTAAGTTTAATTTAAAATATTTAAATTTCAAAATAATTTAGATAATTATTGATAATAATACTAGTACATATTAATTGACAGAATTTATAACAAAACTTTAATTTAAAAATGAATAATTATTAAAATTGGAAATGGATGATTAAAAAATAGATGAGTTTATAGTAAACCCATTACTAAAATACAGCGACAGATGTGATGACAATCGCCAATACAATTAAAATTATCCCAAGACATAGACCTCTCTGCAAAACCAATGGGAAATTTTAAATTACAAATTATGTGTATCAATGAATTCATAATTTAATCATCAATTCCGGTCCAATCGATCATTTGATTAAAACTAAAAATAATGCAATTTATAAAACAATCACACTTTTGTTAATTACAATTATATGCAATTCATTTTTATGTCCGAAATAGAAGTTATAATTTTTATTTTGAATATAATTTAAAAATAATACTTAATTTATGGATATGTGTCATACCTTTCTTGCCTTTGCTTTACACATTTTACATTGTATGCGTGTTATGTCACGTATGCCGTCGTCGACGTATGCTTTCGATGTGAGCACTTGTGTCTCAATTCTGTTGATTGTCTCTCCCTTTAAACACAATTAATTTTTTTGTAATATTTCACACATTTATAATAAACGAGATTAAAAACAGTAAATAACCGATAAATACCTGATTCTCAATAAGAAGTTCCATATCAATGAACATATCATGCAATTCACGAATACTATTACCGAGTTTAATAATATCCGCATATCTGGCCTGAATGTCAGCCACTGATTGTCTGGCCTGTTGTGTGTCTGTAATTATCTAATCGTGATAGAACACAAACATATCAAACAAGGATTATGAGCAATTCGTGCGGCTAACTGCAATTCTGGATTATCTTATAATGTTGCAACAGATTTAGCATTACGCCATAGGATTAACATTATTAATATAATAATATTAGCCTTATATTAACGTATAATAATAAACTTAAAACAATTATCAGTTGAAATTGCAGGTGAAAAATGTGCGCTCATATGAGTTATCAAATGACATACTTCTTGGGTAAAAATGTTGGGATTGCCCGACTCTAACATCTCCTCAATTTCCTGGTTAGTCAACTGACGACCAGCTGTTGAGACAAACGTATGAATCGTTTAGATAAAGAGATGGGAAATAATTGTCACACGATTTACACTCACTTATATGCGATTGTCTGACGATCCGAGCCATGCATTTCTCCCGATAGTCGACTTGTGTCCGATTGTAATCATTCATAACATCGATAAACAGCCGCAATAACATCGAGTGCTAAACTTTCTTAATACGTAAGTCGACACCAATGGCACCGCTTATCTCCATCGCCGAGATATTCATTTCTATCGCTGACACAAACTGCAAATCAATATTAAAATAGTCACCTGGGTCACATGGATTCATGTTAAACTATCGGAGTTTGTATAATACAGTCAAACTTCTATTCTGTCAACTTTTCTATGTTATCAACCAAATGACCTGGGACCGTTTTTGTTGATAACATAGATGTTTGACTGTAACCATAAAGAAACTGATTTCTCTTACGACTAAAGGGTTATTAGCTTTGACTTGATATGAATACCGCAAAAAAGTGATTAAAACCTTTTAACTTATTTCTCACTTTACTAGTCGTCCGCTTCGTGTCTGCCATCAATTCCTCTAATTGTTTCTTGAGATCTGATTCGAGAGACAAATCAAACAAATGATTACACAATGAACGAGACATTAATGGCCAACGAATAGAGAAAACACATACTCTCATCATTTGCGGGCGAACTCAAGATTGTTGAATGGATTCGTTTCACTTCTTCCACATTTGCTGATATATTGTCGATGTTTTGGCCAATCATTTCCACCTATGGATAAAATAAATGTCAAATTGTTACTCAATTGTTGGCCATTTGAGGGTCAATAGCTTATTAAGCAAACCTCTTGTATAAATGCATGCATTGGATTAGAAATTGATATATTTTGGCCGATAATCATCACGTGATTGTCCGCATCCGTCTGAGCCTACAATTATATAATACGTAAAAACTTGGCCAAAGCAAGTGTCAGATAAGTTGTAGATATACATCCCGGAGCTCATGGAGCCTATCCTTAACCATTGTTTGGTTCGATGTGACGATCAAAATAAATGAACACAAAAAATGTCTACAAAAAACAATATTGTTATCAAAATCTGATAATTGATATATTAATTATAATAATTAATTTGAAAATAATGTTAACATAATTTTAATACATATCCCTTTATAATTATTTTGTAAAACAAAAATGTTACCGCTTTGGAAATATCTATGATATTCTATTATTGAAATACACAATTTGAATAATAAATATCGCATATTATTTGCCTTTTATAATTAAATTATTATTGATTTGTGTCTGAAATAGAAATAATTATGTCTTATAACATTTAGGTATAACTCCCTTTTATTTTGTTTAGTATAACATTTTATAAATTATATATTTTAATTATTTACTCACATTTCATATAACTTACTTTATTGTATAATTAGTTTATCGAAGCAATAAATTTAATATATTTCTGTTTCTTTTTCTCATTGAAAGGTATTGTGATTTTCGAGAAATATTATTTATATTAACAGAAATATTGTTTGCATTATTAATTACAAAAGCATTTGTTTTATTAATTTGAATTTTATTGTTGATTATGTTGTATAACTTCATAACCAATTGTGACAATAGGTTTGTAAACACAATAAAGTCAAACCCAAACCATAGACCCAGAAGTGATCCGATGAGCACAACGTACTCTTCAAATGACATTTTCAGTGATATTTCGTACACGACATCCGGTTCTGGAGGTAATTGTAATTGAATGCGAAATGTATTGATACTAATATAACGTTGAACATCTAATGTATAATCGATATTAAAATAATGTCTAATACACTCAATACGATCACTGCATTCGCGCCGACATTTATACTCAATTATAGCATCGCTTTTATTCCCGAAATGTGTCACATTATATGCCTTATAATCGCTATTATAATACATAATGAAATTATTGGGAAATGTTGAATATGTTTGGCAATATTCCCGGATTATGCATTCGTTAAGACAATCACGTTTATTTATTTCATTTGAGAAACATTTATCATATTTCATTTTGTAATTGTACTTGATGGTTGTTTTACCATATTTAATATTACACACATCACTTTTTGAAATGTCAATTATATTTATATCTTTCCGGGAAAAGTTGCGGACTTTTGCCGAACGGGAATGAATGTACAAAATGAACCAATTGAGTGATACATGTGTACGGTGTGTGAACTCCATTGACATTATGCCTAACTGTTCGTTACCAGTGGTGTTCATCGCATACCGGGTGTCCAACTCGTGCGCCCATTGAGACAATACTGTCCAACAAAAGTAACTAGAGTAATGAAAATAATAGGCTATTTCATACGCGACCACCCGATTACAGGGCATATCATTCCCATTTGCTTTACGAAAAATACATACAAAATAAGTATCAAGTGGTCTAAATGCTTATACCTTGTTTCTTATTGATTGGTTATTAAATAGTTTTTCATCGAATACTTTTGTTTTTGGTGTTAAATACTGTTTTCTCACTTCCGGTCGTATCAGAAAATTAGACACACATATAGTGAGCGCCGGCGGACTGACCAATGTTTCCGATTCAAAGCGTATGTTTGTTGTGGTTTTGTATGAGAAGTATATGAAATTGATTTCATACTTTTGGTATAGAAATCCACTCAATAGTAATGCTTTCAATAGAAAAATTTTTAATGACATTTTAGATGACAATATATAAATTATTTAATAATTAATCATCATGTAACTTTTACTTAATATAGATTTAGTATATTGAATAAACCTTCATGTAATTTATAAACACACCGAATGGAGATTGTTGTTTCTAATATGATTTTCACAAAGTTAAAACATGAGATGTATCCAATATGCATAATTTCTAAGAGACTTAGAAAATTTCAAAACTCAAAAACTAAATATCCAATTTTAACAATCTTTATACTTTAATATTCATTATAAAAAATTAGTCAATATGTATATTTGGATTTTTCTTATTACTACAAAAATTTGAGTCATAGAACCTTTTACTTTCCATAGAACTTATGCATTTTGTATACATCTCATGTTTTAACCATGTGAAATTCATATTGTCTTTATAAATATCTATTTTAATAAAAGTGGTGATGAACTGTATTTTCCAAACAATACATTACCATGGTTATTTAAGTTGAATTAACATTTGAATTATAATTACAATAATAAAATTTGCATAAATTTAAATATGTATTGAAATAGAAAAAAAACAATATAAGCCAAAAAGATGTAATATTTAAATTATATTGAATTTCAATGAATTTGCAATGCTTTACAATTAATGACAGTTCATTGTTATGTGATAATAATGATCATAATGAAATTAAACTATAATTTTTCTTCAAAGAACAAAACATTTTAATCGTTTATAATTAAAGATTGAGATATAAAATGAACAATTTTTACTATTAATGACCACAACATATACATGGTCAAATAATAGTCCCCTACCCCAACAAACATTGTAACACAATTACATGTCTGTAATGACTACATCACCGACCGTTTCCTTTAAATATAGATTTAATTTAATATTAAAATATTGAATAAAAATGCTATAATTTTAAAATTGGACTATTTTACCAAATTATTGTTTCTTTCCCGCTTTGAAATATAGTTTGTGTTTTGGATAATATTATTAGTATTAATACGCATACACGTAGTATTGATTACAATGTGTTGATCCATCTTGATTATAGTGCAAAATTTGATAACCAATTGTGACAAAACATCTGAAAAAGTAATGAATGAAATACCAAACCATAGGCCCAGAAGTGATCCGATGAACACAACGTACTCTTCAAATGACATTTTCAGTGATATCTCGTACACGACATCCGGTTCTGAAGGTAATAGTAATCGTAGTCTAAAATTTTGTGTAATAGCCCTCGAAATTGCACATCTAAAGTTAACCATGTAATAATGTTTTGTGCACTCAATACGATCGCTGCATTCGCGCCGACATTTATCTTGTATACTATTGTCTCGTTTAGTCGCAAAATGTGTCACATTATATGCATTATAATCGCTATTATTATACACAATGAAATAATCGGGAAATTTTGAATATCTTCCCACATATTCCCGGATTATACAGTCGTTACGGCAATTGTGTCCAGTGATGTCATTTGTGAAACACTTACCATGATTCATTTTATACTTTAAAATAGTGCTAATTTTGCGATACTTAATATAACATATGTTACTTAACGCGATATCGAGTGCATTCATATCTCGTCGATAATATTGCCGGATCTGTTCATTACGTGAGTGAACGTAAACACTAAGGTATGGAATCTTGATTTCACGTCTATTTCTAAATTTCATTGTTAATATACTTAACCGTTCAATACGTGTGTCGTTCATCACATACCGGGTGTCCGACTCGTGCGCCCATTGAGACAATACTGTCCAACAGAAATTAGTTTCGTGTGAATAATAACCTTGTTTATACAATACCACATCGTTACAGTGGATCTTATTACGAAATATACACTCAAAATAGCTATCGATAGGTTTGAATGACAAAAAAACTTTCTTTATTGATTGGTTTTGAAATATAGTTTCATAAAATGACCCATAAATAGAGCTATTATATTGTGACTTCACATCCGCTCGTATGAGACCATAAATATGTGTGCATATCGTGAGCGCCGACGGACTGACCACTGTTTCCGATTCAAACCTTATGGTTGTTGTCGTTTTGTATGAGAAGTATATGAAACTGATTTCATACGTTTGGTATAGAAATCCACTCAATAGTAATGCTTTCAAGAATACAGTTCTAATAGATATTTTTGGCCACATTTAGATGTTTATAATTTTTTGTTAATATTTATTATTACTTACACTACTAATAATTTTAGTAAAATATGTCAACATATTCCTAAACTGTACGAAAACTCACATGGG
>CAJPIZ010000345.1:0-26678 GCA_905368565.1 Medioppia subpectinata
AATACTCATTTAAAATGTGTAACAAAACAACGGAATAAAGCAAAGGGATAATAATTTTTTGCGTCCTTTTTGTGTCCTTTTTTTAATGACTATTTTTGATCAGTCGTCCTTTTTTAAGAGGATTTTTAGTGGTCACCCTATGTATTGTACTGTATTTAATATATTCCATTAAATTAATACATATATTAATTAGTTTGGTTAACAATTTAAGCAAAACATTAAACTAACAACACAGATCTACGATTATAAATAGAAAACCTGGTCACTTTATTATTGAAAAGTTACTTTAAAAAGTTAATTAAAAACCACTTATGTGTCATTACATTGAGATTATTTAACTAAACATCTATTAATAAAATGTAAATATAGCTTAATTTACATAATTTAAACCTTGGATTAACAATCACTGCTTATAAAATACACACAAGGATGGTCAAAACTTTAATCGCTCTAGCTACACTAGTAGCAATCGCTAACGGGTACCACCCCCTTTACCACAAACATGGGCATGGTCATGGAAACCACCACCACCATCACCCCCACCACCATGGTCACCATCATGGACCTTAAATAAAGTTTAGTTAAGTATGATTTCAACATCAACGATTAATAAATATTTTAATTAAATCAATTAATTGTTCTTGATGTTTATTACAATGATGTTAATTGTATTTATTTCAAATATTTTATTTTAAAAAGTGAGTGCTTAATAACAAGTAAATAGAAACTAAGGAATTTAAACTTAAACTAATTTATTTTTATTAAAAAGAGCGTAATTTATTTAATTTATGCTGCATAAATACATACCATCTGTGTACAACCATACGGAAATCATAGACACTCCACTTATTACTATACAATTGTAACAATAAAATCAACGTTTATTAACACAGGTAATTGTATTTATATTTAACAAATATTAACTATAACACTATTTGTTCGTACAGTTTAAACAATGTCAATCATTAAACTGTGCGTGGTGCTATCGATGATGGTCACCGCGTGCGTATGCTTTCCCCCATACTTCATGATGGATATGTATCACCCAGTTAATATGACCAATACTAACACGACTACCGTTGAATCTTCCATGAGCTATTCGAGCAAGAGCGCAAAAGAAGAACGCAAATTTACGAGCAGGGTAACAACTAAAATTGGCAATGTAACCAAGTTAGAAGAGTCAGTGAACAATGATAAAGAGGCAGAACCACCCATGGGCAATACAAACAAGGTAGAAAAACCCGTGGCTAAGACAAACAAGGTAGAAAAACCCGTGGCTAAGACAAACAAGGTAGAAAAACCCGTGGCTAAGGCAAACCAGGTAGAAAAAACCGTTGTAAATAAAGCCAAGGTAAATGAACCCAAGGTAGAAGCGCCTAAGAACGGTCAAAGTAAAAACAACCCGCGGCTAAGATTAACAAACAAGAATGCTCAAAGACCAGCATCATAAAATACTGTATTTTGATTTGAAATATTTGAATTTACTATAAAATCATATTGTTTTAAATTTTGTTAAGCATAAATAAATAAATTGCAAATGCATTAATTATTTTTTTTAAAACTATTAATTTGAATACTATGCATAAATTTCTGAAAAAAATTTTCAGTTAATAAATTATATTACAAATGATAAATTTTATGTAAATAAAGTTTACTACAAATAATTATAAAAAGTAACAATAGTGTATATTGTTATAATCACTGAGAGGGACAAGTATTCGCGCAGTTGCGACGCGGGGACAGCTATGGAAGATATACGGTGGAGGACTTGTGCGGACCGATAGTGTCCACTTGTTCTCAGTGTAACAAAGAATAGTGTGGATAAATGGGAGTAATGGCAGAATTAATGAGACGACGAGTGCGTGAATAAACGATTTTATTGTGTATTAAACTTTACATGTCGTGTAGTAGAGAGAGACTGAGGAGAGACTGGAGTACAATGTTTTTGATATGTGTGTTATAAGAGGTACAGAGGAGTACAAATCAAGAAATAATGTGTATTAAGGTTACAAATGTGAGTGCAATAGGACTTGTGAGAATACAATGAGATTTAGAGATCACATCCATGACACATCCCAGAACTATGAAACTAGTCCCATAAATAAGACTAGCTGAATTGAGAACCAGTTGCGAAGCGTCGGACCTCTGGTTGAGTGAGTTGAAGAATGCTGTGAATCGTTAAGAAGTCATTGTCACTTTTGGTCGCAGAAATCTTGTGAGACGAATACTAGACTTCTGATGTGAAGAATGTGTGGCAGTGGTTCGGTCGGAGTAGAACCGTTGCTGAAAGGCCAGGTGAGCAAAGTGATGGACATCCAGAACAAGTCTTGATGTGTCGTTGGATGTCTTGTCGCATCGTATTCCAGAAGTAACGGTACTGAAGGCTCTTTATTGTTGTGCAAATCCATGGATGTCCTGCTATGTCGTGAGCTCCAATGAGGGCTTGTGTGACGAGTTGAGGTAGAATGACAACAAAATTGCGTTTGAATTTGCGCATATTCTCAGCGTGTAGTCGAGTGACGAACTGATTTGATAAAACGGATGAAAAGTAACTTCTGGTTAAGTAATGGATGAGTCTCTGGAAGTTGTGGTGACTTCTCAAGAAGTGGCTAAAGTGTGTGAGCGCTTTGCTGCAAATTCTGTGGAAACGAGACGTTGGTTAAGAACAGCGTAGCTGTTGAATGACTTGTTGTCATCACAAAGCTTGGGGTGCAATCCGTCTGTAGTTAACGTCAAAGTATCGGGAACACCGTAATGAGCTTGAGAGTTTTTTCTTTTTTGAGAAATGAGTGTATTTGACGTGCAGATCTAACTATACGTGAAAATAATTGACTGTATGTTTGCCGCTTGTGAGACATTTTATTGTTTGTTAACAGATCAAGTCCTTTGAGTATGGTATGGTTGAGTTACTGTAACGGGACTGTAATTAGATTCAATGATCATGAGAGTTTTATGTTGCAGTTCTAGAGTGATAACAATGAAGTTCTTATTCAGGCGGCGCTTTCGAGTCGGTGAAAGGAGAAATATTGTGGAAACGACTTTAAGAACGGTTAACGCGTTCAGTCGTGACTTCTGTTTTGTTGGTTAGCATTGGGAACAGGTGTGAAAGGCGATGCTTAACTAGTGGCTATTGAAGGAGATTTTACGTGTTGTGGTATAGATGATAACTCTTAAGTGTCCGAGTGTTGGAAGTGAGCGGAGAATTCCCTATCTGAAATCATCGACAACTTGTGCTTGAATTCGTTGCACAATGTGATTGATTGTAAAGTCAAACGAGACTGCTCTAAAAATCCGCACGGAGGCACGAATCAGGTGCATGAAAATGCTTAGAGACTTGTCGATGCGGAGACGTTGGGCGGCGCGTAAGGGATTGATGTCTAGTGTCGATCTGAGATAAGATAACGCATATAGATGTAGAGAACCTATGCGGCCTAAAACAAGGATGACATCGCATGCTGTGGCTGCGGAGGATAACGACTAGTTAGTAATGCAGTGATTCTAAGACTGCTGTAGTGACGAATCGTTTATGATTTCTTAAGATTTCTTGTCTATCGGAAACCAAAGTGTTTTCAGAAGTCTTACGAGAAATACAATTAGAACAGTCTATGTGCCAATGATTGACGATTTTTCCAGTGTCTGCGCAGATATGGCAAGAGTAGGGGCTGTCATCGAAAGTTCTGTTTTTTTGGTAAACCGAGGGTTTTGAAAACTGATTGCGATTTTCTTGTTATAAGCCGTGAGACATTTTTTGGCTGCATGTGAGCGATTGGATGAGTGAGCGATTGAGCGAACGGATGAGCAATTGTGGTTAGTGTTTTGTAAAAGAAGGTTGAAGATTGCTTCAAGGTTTTGAGTATTTGTTAGCCATTTAGAGAGATAGGGATGTTTGCCTATGAAATGTTTGCGGTACTTCTCATGAAAAACTTCTGTGACAAGTGCGGTCATGTTTGTTTCGCTCAGACCGGTGACGCGGCGGAGGATACGAGTTTTCGCGTCAAAATACTGACAAACTGTTTCGTCAAGTTGAAGGTGGCGACAAACAGCATTGTTGGTTGTCTGTGTGCGCGTAGCACGATCAGTTTTTGGTTAACATCTTACCACGTGATATTTTTGATCATACGTATGTTTGTACCTAAGTAATCGGCAGCTACACTTTCGAGGTACTCCATTAGGCGATCAATTTTGAGGTCAGCGGAGAGGATACGGAAGGCTCTGTTGAAGAAGACGAAGAAGCACTCGATTGTAAAGTCAGAGTTCTTTTTGCCGCTAAACTTTGGGAGGCGTTAAGAAGTCCTTGTAGAGGATTGCTCGGAGACGGCGGTTTTAGTGAATTGAGAGCGACGAATCGTTGAATGATGAGGTGGTTGTCGTCGTGTTTTCGTCATTGTGTTAATGGGATTTCGGCGGAGATACAAATGGAAATCAGCCCACAAGAAAACAGGTATATTGTGATCTTACCAAGACTGCGCGACTTTGTTATGTTAATTGAAAGGGACAAGTATTTGCGCAGTTGCGACGCGGAGACAGCTATGAGAGTTATACGGCGGAGGACTTCTGCGGGCTAATAGTGTCCACTTGTTCTCAGTATAACAAAGAATAATGTTGATGAATGGGAGTAATGGCGAAATGAATGAGACGACGAGTGCGTGAATAAACTTTTTTATTGTGTATTAAACTTTACATGTCGTGTAGTGGATGGAGACTTAGGAGAGAATAGTGTACAATGTGTTTGATATGTGTGTTATAAGGGGTACAAAGCAGAGGTACTGTAAAAGTACCTGTCAGTGATTGGTTTGGGCTGTTGTTAAAAGGTGCAGATGTGTACGAATCAGGAAATAATGTGTATTAAGGTTACAAATGTAAGTGCAATAAGACTTGTGAAAATACAATGAGATTTAGAGGTCATATCCATGACAATATATTATTTTAATAACTTTTTATATAGCTAAAAAAATCATTTATTATCTTATAGGTTTACAATATTGTGCAATACAGGACACTTTTCTCAGCTCTGTTTTGAACAAACTTTAAACAACATTTTAATTAAATTTAGTAATGCATTACTATTACTTAACAATTATAAATTGCAACATATAATAAAAAAGCGCATATGTTTTTTATTTCAACTACATTGAAGCCATTTAACATACACAACAAAATGTAAGCATAAATTAATTATAAAATTTAAACTTTTATAAAAAATAACCCCTACTTTATTTTTAAATCCATTAGGGCGATTAAAATTATAATCGCCCTAGCTACACTGGTGGCGATTGTCAACTGCTACTATCCTTACGGTGAATACGAACACGGTGGCTATGGGCATCACCATCATGAGCACCCATATGGGCACCATCACCACCACCCCTATGGACACCATCATCACCATCACCATGGTCATTATGGCCACCACCATGGTCATCATGGCTACCACGGTCACCATGGTCATTATGGTCACCCCTACGGACCGCACAACTACGGGCTAACCTTTGGTGTGAAAGCCAACCACCAATCTACCCTGCACCACAGGGGCGGACTCGGCCACGACGGTGACCTTAGCTTTTTGGGCGACCATCACCATAAAGGTGACATCAGCCACGAGCTCCACAACCAGGAGGGTGGTGGCGTATCGTTTGGCTACGAGTCGCCCTACCATCGTGGTGACGGCCACTACAGGTTGCCCCACGAACGTGTCACGTTTGGTGGCCGCCATACGCACAGTATCAACCACAAACACGGCCTGCATTACGAGCATGGTCACGATTTTACCGCCCTCGGTCATGGCAAACATCGCGGCGACCTAGGTCATGATTTCAGTCTAGATCATAATCATGATGTGTCCGTGGGTTACGTGCCGTCCAATTATGGCCTGTCGTTTGGGATTAAAGGTCACAGTAAAACGGCGCTCAGCGGTGAGAATAAGTATGATGGCTTGTTTATCAAGCACCAGGGTAGGGGTGCCCTTGCCCACGATGGTGGCGTAGAAGTAGGCGGCGAAGCGGGCCGTTGAATGTGTAACTTGTTTTTGTAAATTTATTTAATAAAGCTTGTTGATTATTTGATTGTATTTATTGGCCATAATTTATTGTGTTCTTAAAAATACATTAAAATTATAATTTTATTTAATTTTTATTTATCGTAGTTTTATTTGATTTCTATTAAGTTTATGCATAATACTATTTTTAATTAATAAATACATCGTTATAGATGTTTACTATACCTATCAATAGTAATTGCAATTAAAATTCCGTATGGATTGACATATTCACTCCATTTTGATTTTGAGAACAACACAGACATGTAAGTTAAATAATGAATTAAATGATCTAGCTTTTTGCTAATAACTATTTTATTATAATAACAAATAGAAACATGAAAATATCAATCCTTTTGGTGCTAGTTGCTCTAGTGGCAATTGCACATGGCTATTATCCCTACGGGAGCTATGAACACGAACACGAACATGGTTATCCCGAGCACTACCATAGCCCATACGCTCATCATGGCCATCACCATCACCCATACGGACACCATGGCCATTATGGACACCACCATCACCATCATCCTTATGGTCACTATGGACATCATCACCCACACCATGGTCACCATCATGGTCATGGTCTAGCGAATTATGGCCTATCCTTCGGGGTGAAAGGACATAGTAAAACGGCGCTCAGCGGTGAACACAAATACGAGGGCCTATTGATCAATCACGAGGGCAGGGGTGCCGCCGCCCACGATGGGGGCTTTGAAGTAGGCGGTGCCGCCGGTGATAAATAATGGTGGTGATGGATTTTATTTAAATAATTTATTTAATTATGCTTATTTATTGTTTTAATGATTTTTGTTGTTGTTAAAATATTTATTGTTGCATGTTTAAATTTGTTAATTGTTTAAATAAATATTTGATATTTTACATTTTATTTTGTAATTCATTTATGTAATAATTTTATTAATTTATATTAATAAATTAAACATCAGTAAATATTTTTTATATTACATGCTTACTCTATCTGTTGGTAGTAAACGTTGATAAAAAAATGTCCATATGTTTTATTTTAGGGGCGCATTTTAATTGGACAATATTTACAACCCTATGTGAGGTAATTAAAAATGTAAGGTAAATTTATTTAAACAAAATAAACAATTATTTTCATTACAAAAAAAAATAATATTAATGTCAAAACACAACAGGGTCATCTCTATATCACTTACATTGGCCACACTGTGGACTCTAAGCAATGGCTATTATTGGCCAGAATACCAACCCTATGGGCACCATCAGCGCAATAATCACCCCGATCACAACAATCATCAAGCTCATTACCACGTACGGTCATTTTCAAACATGATGGCGCCTGATGATGATCAAATGCTGGAGGCCCAGTACGGTATGGCACTGGGTATTAAAGCCCGGACTAGATCGCGTAGTCGCGCCCGGCTAGACGTGGACCAACATCGAGACGAGCGTGGTAATTTAATTCACCAAACTGCCTTAAATCGGGACTACGAACGCGACACCCAGCTGGAACTGTCGCTGGAGTTTGATTTGCCCGAGTGGTACGTCAGGTACGCCAATGAGAAGTGGGGCCACCGGGGGTTGCGATGGTTACGGGAACATTTGAGCTTTGTCAAAAAACAACAACAACAAGGTGGCGGACCGCTTAGCACCCCACTAACACCGCCGCCCGAAAGCCAACTACCACCGGATCACCCGAATCGGGTCAAATGGTCAATGGGGCTGAACTCGCAGCGTAACTCATCTAGCCAGTACTTACTATCCGGTTCGCACGCCCTGGGCTGGCTTGGTAGTAAAGTGTTGCCGCAACGCTTGAAAAGTGCATGGGCCATCAATCGTGACAGGGACGCTGAGCTAGATCTTCAAATAGGTATTGGAGGTGATCGTGGACAATCGGAGCGTGATGGTGGTGGTCACCCAGTGCCAATACCCGACAATATCCCAGAACAACTAGCTGGCTCGCTTAACCACGATTCGCCACCTGTCAAAGTGGTTGGTGGTGAATTGAAACTCGACACAGAAGTTCCTAGCACTAACAAAGAGAGTGGTGCTAATGACAAACCCCCTCCCGGTGGCGGGTCTAATCTAGATCAACCTAAAGAGATGATGATTGGTGAATTAACCACTTCTGCACCCGTAATGCATATTCCAAAGGCAGATACCGCTGATTTAATAGTCTTGTCCGCTACTGATCTAGATCCTAAACTAGAAATATTAGAGACCACTACTACTGAACTTAATATAAATAAAACCATGACTGGTAGGGTTTATTAAAACGAGCAATATGCTAATTTATGTAGTTTTGTATCAATTATTTGGTAATTGTTGAGTATAAAGCATAAACTTGTTTAATTATATTATTATGTAAATAAAATGTTTGTTTAAATATGGTTATTTATATTATTTTAATTTTGTTTTTGGTATACTGTTTTTTATTTATTTAATTTAGTTATTTAATAAATGCTGTTACTAATTTTTGTTACAATATAAAAATTAAACAATCTATAATTAACATAAAACATTTATTGTTCAAAATGATAGTTAATAAATTTTTAATTCATAAAAACTATTACGTAAGATCACTTAATCCCAAAACAAAAGTTATAAAATGTTATTTGGATATAAATTCCCAATATTTTATAATAAATTACAGTTTTTAGTTAACTATAATTCAACTTAATTTAAACTTTTATACTAATTGTACTTTATACTTAGATTGTATTTAATAATTATAAATATATTAGTAGTAGTTTAAATTTGTTAAAAGACATTATTAAATTTTTATTAATACAAAATAATTAACTTTTAACCATAATTGTTATATATAAATTATAATAACCGATGTGTTATACTCTATCTATCGGTGATGGTAACATTTAAAATCCATATGTTTTTATCGCATAATTAAAAATAAATTATTTTAGTCAAAAGACATTACAATAAATAAATCATATTATTATGAAAAAAATGTAAGTACAATAACTATTTCAATAAATGTAAGTAAACATAAATTATTTATAACTTACCAGTTACACCGTGGTGCTAATCGCGCTGGGCACATTTGTGGCAATCGCCAGTGCGTACGACCCCTATTACCACGAACACGGTTATGGCCACCATTATGACCATCATTATAACCACCCTTATAGCCACCATTATGGTTACCACCCTTATGGTCATCATTATAACCCCGTGTACAACTACGCTAACCAAAATGATCCAGATCAGCCAAAAATTACATTCAACATAAAGACCAGTGGAGATCTTACCCCGGACCAGTTGGCGCAAATTGAGCAACTAAAACGGGAATACGAGCAAAGGACAAGCCAGGGTAATATAGGTTACAATCAGCAAGGTAACTTTCACAACGAACAGCATACTGGCCAAGAAGACCATCACGAAGAGCACCATCATCGTGAGCATCATCATAAAGAAAATCATCGCTGGCACCGTGAAAATCACTACTAAGCATGATGATTTATCAAGATTTCTCACTCCCCCTCCAAGTTATTTGTTGTTAATTAAATTTGTTAAGGCGTGATAAATTGTGCTAACTGTTAATTTTATTTATTAAGGCATTTTGATTAAAAGTTTTAAAATTACAATTTGCAGTTTTGTTCGGTTTTAATTAATTAAAATTAAAGTTTAAATGATAATGTTAAGTCTGTAGAGTAGTAAATCTAAGTCTATTGAACTTATATTAAATCTAGAAAAATTCTTAATCTATTCATTAAGAAATACCAGAGTTGTGTTTAACAAGAAACATTGCGGCGTAAACCTTGTTTACTTATTTTATAGTCAAAACTGTAACAATTGTTTAATTTGTTTACTCTATCTATCGCTAATAATTGAAATTAAAATCCCGTATGTTTTTCACATAAAGATCCCATTTTTTAAATCCAAAACATAATATACATAAAATATTCCATAAATGTAAGGTAAGTCTATTTATTTACAAATTACTATTCTAGATCATACTTATCAAACTTATTACAAATACAATAGGCAATTGAGTGCAACATTTTACCTGGTCACATTATGTGCCATAGCTAAGTGCCAATACTATGGGCCATACAATTACGGAGCCGATCTCGATGAATTTCCCGATGATTACCAGGATCAGCGGCGCTACCCCTACACTTTGAACTATTACCACGATCCATACTACGACCATGGGCGATTCAGATACCTGGAAGTGGGCGCCAAAGGGCACTATCAGGCAAAACACAGGCACGAACTCAGCGCCGGACACGACTCGGAAAACAAAGAGGGTCATCACAAAAATCACCTAGCGCTAGACCACCATCACGACCGAGATGCCGGGCTAGAGTTTACGTTCGGATTCAACGTTCCTAAATGGTTACAGCGAAAGCGCCAGGGTCCATTGGATGGTCCAGTAGAGCCTAGGTCAGCACAAGATCAAAGTGACCAGGGTGATGATGGCGTTCCTGGACCTGGTTACCATAAAGATCTACTGACCCTGGACACGTCGGGCACCAATGAAAATGGTCTATCTCACGAGTACTCCATGGGCTGGGCCAATAGGCTGGGTTATTGGCTGGGCATGCACCGTGGTTCTGGCAATCATCAGCATGGTCACCGATGGGGTCTGGGCGCCAGGTTGAGGTACGAGATAGACCCGGATGATCCCGATCATCGGCGATTAGTGCTGCGATTGGGCGCCCGTCATGGTCATACACATCACCACGATCTGGAAGGCGAGCATAACTCGCCAGCGTTGGCTGCCCTTGGTCAGACTAAATTTCAGCGCGAGATCAAACACGAACTCAGCGCTAATCGTGAATTTAATATTGGTTATAAGACGAGAAATTACTATGGTGATGATGATAATGATGATGGTTATTATGATGATTAATTATATGCTTATTTTATACGATTTTAAGTATTTTATGTAATTTTATTATGTAATAAAATGTTGTTATTTATTTTGCATGATTCTATTCGTGTGCTTTGAGTTTTGTTTATTTAAAACAACTTTACTTTGAAGTATACATAAAGTTGAATATATTTATATTTGCATATAATTCTACAATTTAATAAAGATTGTAAATATAAAGACATTATTATATTTAAAAAATTAATTTTTGTTAAATACTAATTAGTTATATAGTGTCTTTAAAAAATAACATAAAATATTAATTGCCATTAGGTTTGCAATACTGTAGAAGTAGAGATGGTAAACAAATAAATTGATTTTAATTGTGTTAATTTTATTATTTAATATAAGGTTGGTATTTTTTGTACTAAAAATTAATTAATATATAAATCTCAAAATGAAATTTTTCCTACAACAAATATAAATTATATATTAAATAGTATGCAAAATAAAAATTAATATAAATATACTGTATATTACATTTGCTTTATTGTAAATCAATTAATTTCAATTAAACCGGGCGATTCATTATTTACAAAATCCTTTTCTTATTTTTTTAATAATTTTTTTTGTAATTAAATCGCCCTTAATGTCAATACAATGGGTGTAATAATAATATTATTAATATAAATGTATTTTCTATATTACTCTACTAGGTAATAGAATCATAACGTAGACAAAGGCCAGTCAATGCAATAAGGGAACTATTAATATTTTTTATTTATCTTTGTATGTAATGTATAATTAGTAGGAAAATAATAAAATATTCCTATTTTACCTTTCTGTCTGCAGAGTCATTTTTATATGAATAATAGCTGATTGTTATAAGTCAATTAATTTTGTAAAGTCTAATATTAATGTCAATTATTCTTGAAGATTATTAAAGTTTTGTTATTTAAAATGTTGTCAAAAATAATGATTTAAATTTCATTTTTTAAATATTGTTATTAAAAATATTGTGTGGATTATTATACCAAGCTTATAATATATCATTTAATATACGACACAATTGCAGTTAAACTATCGTGATTATTTTTAAACGTAACATATACTTATAATTATGTACCCAATAATAAAATCATGTTTAATTAAACTTTATAATAACAAATATAACGTTTTTACAACACTGCTATGTTTGATGGGATGTGTGTATCAAACGTATGAAATAAGTTTATTATACTTTTCATACGAAACCACAAATACAATAAGGCTTGAATCGCCAGATGTAATTAAAATACCCGCAATCACAATATGCGGCCGTATTAGTGGCTTAATACACGCCAATATACAACAAGAGTATATTACCGATAATGGCATGTTTAATTATAAAAAGTTTATCAATCAAGCAATCGGTGAACAGTTTGATGCGCTCATAGCGCCTGACAAACTATTTAGTTGTCGATACCAAAATTTGAAAGCATGGTTAAATTGCTCACAAGTAACACCATATAAGATATCTCTAAATGGCTATCATGCTTGTTGGACCACATTCTCTCAATGGTCCGGCGAGCACGAGCGCAGGTACATTTTAAACACTACTCGCGCACCTATGCCAACGCTTTTTGGCATTCGCATACACAATAAATCCATGCTTACTAGTCGACTTCTCTACGTTAAATTACACTCCCGGTCTAATAAGATTAGGGATTATTTTGACAAAAATATAATCACCATTGACATGCGTAATAACAACCGATTTTACATTAAGTATAGAAAAATCACCATGTTATACAAGTTATTAAGAAATAATAAATGTTTTATAAATAAATATCGGGATGATTGTATAATACGTGAAATTAAACAAAAATATTCTGTATTTCCGGACAAATACTTCACATACAGAGATGACTATACAAACATCTATGTAGCGTATTTAAAAACTGTCAATGATACACGTATTGAACATCAATGTGAATTAGAATGTATTGATAAGACTGAGGGTGAAGAACATTACTATTCAGTTAATTATCAATCGGATAACATTCCCAATAGCAATCACAAATTTTATGAGGTGTATGTAATGTTGCCGACAGAACTCGAAACAGTATACGAGATTTCACTAAAAATGTCGACCGAAGAATACCGAGACCGGCACTGGAAGTACTTAGGAATTGCTTGCAATACACGCTTTATTTTGAAATACAGTTAACACTCAGTATATAATTAATACGTTTTTCTTACATAAAATCTTAAATTAATTAACTGTAAAATTGTTATAAATATTTGATTATATGTGCAATGTTTTACTCATAACGTAAAAACTTGTTTAACAAAATCTATTATGTAAGACGACTAATTAATTGTATACTGAGAGTTAACTGTACTTCAAAATAGAGCGTGTATTGCAAGCAATTTCTAAGTACTTCCAGTGCCGGTCTCGGTACTTATTATTTATGGGTTCGTTATTTAGTTTATGGTTTGGGTTTAATGTATTACTTGGAACTAATGTCTTGTCACAAATCTATATAAAAATTACCTTTTTAATCGCACCATGCTACAACACACATGTCAATAATATTGCTATCATACCAATGCAGCAAATAATTAATAATTATCCACAAAATGTTCGCCGCAGAGACACACATAATTCACAAGTTTGGCATCATTAAATTAAATAAATACAAAATAAATTCACTTTATATTAAAGAGTGCAGAGTTCTTAGAAATCAACCAAATGGATTTTTTAAAATTGTTAATATCGTACTCTCTCTCTCTCTCTCTCTCTCCTTCTCTCTTTCACTCACTCACTCTCTATATGGAGATAAGATATACCTTTCAATGCAATAAACTTACACATTTAATATATTTTTTATATATAATAGATACATTAATTGTTTAATATAATATTTATTCAATCAATTGAATATTTTAGTATTTGTTTTACAGAAGTATTCAACATACAATATACTAAAGAATTATTTACTTCAAAAATTATTTAACTCATTAAATCATTATAACTTGTAAATGTGTGCAAAATAGAATTCAATAAAATTACCAAAATACTATAAATTTATAACAATTATAATATACCCTAAGATCCAATGAACGCACTTAGCAATTGCCTGCAATACACGCGTTATTTTAAAGTACAGTAAACGCTCAGTATATATTTAATAAATAATATTTGGTAAAACAATTGTTTACTTTATGATTTAAAAATATAACAAACAAAAAACATTAAACACAATCGTAAATTTTCTTACAACTAATAAACATTACACTCCATGTGAAACCCCTTATTAATTATTTACTGAGGGTTAACTGTACTATAAAATAACGCGTGTATTGCAGGCAATTGCTAAGTGCGTTCATTGGATCTCAGGGTATATTTAATAAAGTTTAAAATTTAAATGAACATTAAAGGAATTTCAAAAGGAAAGCATTTTTGAAGGTATTATCTAATTGTTATATTTTTTATATGAGAAAAATGACAGCGAAAAGTACAAATTCAATTCAAATTGTACAACCAATGTCAATTTACCTTAATATGTATTATAATGATAATAATAAATAATTTTCTAAATGAAAATTAAATTAAAAAAATTTTCACCAAAATTTTGGTATTTGGTATAATAACACTCGCCCAAGTTTCTTTATTAAACTTTTCATATAGGGGTATTTATAAATTTAATTAATAAACCCATATGTTAACAAAATAAGTCACCATTTATTATCAAAAATCATTTTTGCAAAATCACACATCTCGTATTGATATAACACATCAATATAATAATAAAAGTGATAGCAATAATAATTTATTATGGTAATACCAATTCTAATACTATTTACCCACAACATAGATTTTACACTATAAATATGATGATCGTTTATGTGTGCGTTTTGATGTTGGCAATCACACTCACACCTCATGGGGACAACTGTATCAACGCATTCCCGATGGCCTACCCTATGACCGGACGCACTGCTGGATCGTACGGCTACTATCGTGGGGAACGAAATGCAAAATGTGGTGACGAGGATCACCCCGATGACTCGGCTGGGCCAATAACATTTGATAAATGATAAATTTATTTTTGCATTAACTATATAATTTACTACTATTGTATAATCTAGCTCCATCTCTAGAGTTATACCACAGTATTAATATTATTATCTAGATATGTTACTATTTAAATAAATATCAATTATTGTTCAATAACCAGAGAGTTGTTTTTACTTATTTTACAAGTATTTTGTGGTAAGATATATCGAACTCTAACTCAATGATCAATCCGAATTATATAATAATAACTATTATTATATAATAATATTTAACCATTCTTATCACTAAAATTATTATTAGTTCAAATAGAAAAATATCAGAGTAAAAATATTAATTTCTACAATAGATATTTACGAGTAAATCTGAATATTTATAGTGAAATACAATGAGATAAAACTGCATAAGAAAACAAAATATAACGCTATCGGAAGTAAACACTGCACTAACTTTAAAAAACAAAAACTATCTGAATTGAATATAATCAAAATTAATTTTATTAAAACTTGATTATAAACTTTATATTAAATGATATATTGAGTCAATCCAAATATCAAATGAAAGTTTAGGACAATATTTAGCCAGATGTTTGGGGACACTCGCGGCCGTACTGTTGACAAATTTAACTTGGGCGTCAATGAATAACTCCGCTATTACTCAAATGAGTTAAGTGATTATTGTATTAAAATAAAACTTTATATATGCTTAGCAAATTTATACCTGTTTATGTTAAAAAAAATTTTACAGATCAAATTTTAATTGCATAGATTTGTGCCCAAGTTAATGTTGACAACATTGCGCCTACGAGTATCGACAAATGTCGTAAGTTTGCTGGATAAGTCTGTTTATTTATAAAATATCATTATCGATCATACTTATTAAACTAATTACAAATACAATAGGCAATTGAGTGCAACATTTTACCTTGTCACATTTAATTGCAACAGATATGCGATAAATTCCGTCTAACATAATCTTTAGTCACAACCAAAACGTTTAATTTAAAATTTTTTAATTTATTTATGAGTCACAATTGTTAGTAACTAAATTCTCGTAAAAAACTACTCGGTAAATCATTTAAAAATTTTTAGTTTATAATAATAATATTTAGTTTATGTGTGTTAAAAACAATAAAACTAAATTTTTTTAATACAATATATTTACTTTTAACTACTGGCATACAAAATTACAAGTATAGTATAAATTATAAATTATCAGTTTCTTTTATAATGTTTAAAAATTTGGTATTTGTTATCATATCACTATTGGCACTGTTTGACCCTGATAAATCGCGGAGTTCCTCCACATCGGTAATATTATCCGGTATATCCTTATCCTTAGTCTCGGGTAGAAATAATGTGAGTAGAGTTGCCATCAGCGCAAGCAAACCAAACACCATCATCGATATGACAAAGTTATAGTGTTCACTCTGGATGGAAAATTTAAAACATTAATTTAATTTGTTATAGTCATAGAAATATGCAAGTTAATTAACAAAATCAGTTATAATATAAAATCAATTAAATATTTTAAATAAAAACTCATACAATAAAATAGAAAGTTGTAAATATTTACATAAAAATATAAAGAATAATAAAATTACAAAAATATATAATTACAAAAATATATAATTAAAATTAATTGTTATATAGAAATAATAAACACCAACTTGCGCAACTAACCGTTTCCCTAACAAACGGTGCCAGTATTGAGCCAATACGGGCTGCGATACTACAGCTACCGATACCCGTATGCCTTAAAACGGTGGGAAATATTTCACCGGCGTGGATATAAATCACATTAAACGAGCTAAAAATAAATAGTTTGCCAAACATTGCCATGATCAATTTTACCGTATCATAATGTACACCCATTGATCCCCTATAAGCGCTGCAAAGTACAATGACCAGGTACGACAGGGATGCCATAGCCATTGTGGCCAAGGTGAATGTTTTGCGACCAACGTATTTTAAGCCAACGATGTTTAATATGAGCGAGGGTATTTCCACCAAACCAGCTATGGCAAAGTTTAGGTACAAATTACCCCCGATTTGCTGTACGTTTAGTGATATTCCGTGATATATGAATGCGTTTACAGCAAATGAAAACCAGAATATGAGTGTATAGTTTCACATCACTTTCGATGATAACAGGTCTATGATTGTGTAGTGTTTGCGCTTTTTGACCTTGTTTTGGGTTTATGTTAATAAAGTGTCACCAACTATTTAAATATACAAAATTAATTTATAAAGTGGTAGAATTTATAAAGTTATAAATAGATAATTTGAGGTTTTATAACAACCTTGTGTGGTGTTTGCGCTTTTTGTTCTTGTTTTGAGTCTAAAATTTTATTTAATAAAATTATAATTGTTAGTTTTACATTTTAATTGTTTTTAAGTTAATTTATAATGTTAAAATAATTTAGAATAAAATTAATTAATAAAAGAATTAGAGGTGTGACCATCTATTAAAATATACAAAATTAATTTATAATAAGTATAAATTTTTATAATATATTTACAGTTTGAATATTTTAAAAATATATTAATTTATCGCGATTTTTTATTTGTACCAGTCTGAACTTTTGGGTTATCTTTTATCATATTATAATAATTATAATTACAAATATTGTAATAGATAATTTGAGTATTTATTACAAAAATAACCTTTAATTATCGTAATCTAAGTCCGGAATTGTTTGGACACCATACATAAAAACAAACTTGGTAATGTATACACATTATATTTATTTCAAAACTATTATACAGTTTATAATAAAAATTATTATTAATGATTTTAATATCTTGTTTTAAATGCGTTATAAATTTTTTATTATAATTATTCATAATACACAAAATCACACTTACCTCTTCAGTATCATGTCGCAATTGATCTAGTTGATGATTAATATAATCCACACTAATAACACGTCCATTTAATTTAGCCGCTTTTATGATAGTCATTCTAGCTTTCTCGTGTTGGTTATTAGATAACTGCCACCTTGGTGACTCGGGTATTGTCAACAACCATGTGCACATAAGTACAAATGTCATTGTTGTGGGTATAGCCTGTAGTAACTGATAGTCCTTCAATAGACAGGCAGCACCGGGTAGAGCGATATACCCAGTAATCCAACCAAAAGTGACTGTCATTACAATATCCGACCGGTATTTGGTCCCAACCTTTATATAATATAATAATTAAAATTTAATAACAATATACATTTCAAATATATACATTTGTATATATTTCAAAAATATAAGGAGTCGGTCAAATAATCTGTTCGATCGTAGAACTCGCATATCTCTTAAACTATAAGAGGTAATTAGATTCTGTAAAAAGCATATAATAGGGCCATATCCGCGATCACTTCTCCATACCTCATTTGTAGAATTTGGTCACGTGGTATACTAAATATAGGGCAATTCCAAACACCCTAGTTATTTGTTAAAATATAAGATATATAGAGATAGTTCCAATACAAAATTTGTTTAGCATAAACGTAGGTATAACATAAAAAAGAATTACTAAAATTGGACAAGTACTTTAGTTTTTATGGCATAAAGAATTTGAGTATATTCTAATGTAATCCTATGGGTTAATGTTTAGTCTATGACAAGTCAAATATATGAAGTAAATCAAGTCTGTGGCAATCCTAATACTATGGGCTTATGTTGTACCTAAGAAAATGTTACGGCTATGGGTAGTAGTAATTAATCAATTATTTGACGTTTTAATGGTCAAAATATTTAATGTTCTCAAAACAATTTCAATTTTTTATCGATTTTCACTCAAAATTATGACATTTCAAGTTGTAAAATCTGAACTACTTGGCCGATTTCAGTAATTCTTTTTCTATATTGTACAAGTTTTAGTTCTTCACAAATTTTGCATTGGGACCATCTCTATATCTCTTATATTTTAACAAATAACTAGGGTGTTTGGAATTGCCCTATATTTAGTATACCACGTGACCAAATTCTACAAATAAGGTATGGAGAAGTGATCGCGTATATGGCCCTATTATATGCTTTTTACAGAATCTAATTACGTCTTATAGTTTAAGAGATATGCGAGTTCTACGATCGAACAGATTATTGACCGCCTCCTTATATAAATTCAAATATCACATTTGGTTTAATTAATTAAATGTCATTTAATATAAGACTATAAACTATTTAAAATAAGTTATTATATAATAGACAAGATATAAATGGTGAAAAACTATTTGTTTTTACCCTAATACAGTGCAACCTCTCTTGGGGAAACTTCTCTTGGGGAAACACCTCTTCATAAGAAAGGGTTTTGAAATCTTTTTTGGATTTCCTATACTTATAATGTTAAAATGATATCTCTTAGGGAAACTTCTTTTGGGGAAACACCTCCCCATAAGAAACGGATTTATAGAGATTGAGATAAAACTTCCACTCCCGATAAGAAACAAATATAATCATTAGCACACGATATGTAAAGTATTCAAAATATTTTCAAACCTAAGACTTTAAACAAACAAAAGACACATTTTCATTTAAAGTTTCGTTAAATACTGTAAGAGTTGTGATAAGCATTGATCAAATGTTTGAACAATTGGACAAAATTAAGACTAAAGCATTTAATTGTCATTTGAATACAACTAAATAAACTAAAATTACTGATTATTTTCAATAATTGCTATTATTAATGTAATCTTTCAAAAATTAATTAAAAATTAGACATTTTTACTCGAACCTCCCTTGAAGAAACCCTCTCTAAGAGATATCATTTTAACATTATAAGTATAGGAAATCCAAAAAAGATTTCAAAACCCTTTCTTATGAAGAGGTGTTTCCCCAAGAGAAGTTTCCCCAAGAGAGGTTGCACTGTATACGGTTTATAAACTAATAGTAAAGTTATACAGTTGTAGTAAACTAATAGTAACTTTACATACGGTTTCCAGTATTAACAAGTAGAGACTGACACCACGACCACTATCACCAAGGCCAATGAAAAATCGGCTCATTATATACATGGTGATTGTCGGTGAAAATATGAGGGACAATCCACCGCACACCTCTATAATCATAGCCAGCCATAGGGTAGGCCGCCGGCCAAACCGGTCCGACATATAGCCCAACAGCAGACCGTTCATTACGTAACCCATTTGGTACATAGATTGCGATAGGGATGGTAGCCATGATTTATCGCACACTAAATCAAACTAGGTAAATTAATGTTTAATGTAGTTATATTATTGTTTTAATTATAAATAATTATAATAGTAATTTTTTGCTATACTTCAGAAACAATTGTTTTGCCATAACGTTGATCATAAGTCCAATTGTGACAACTTTGACAGTGGCTTAGGTTACGGGCGATGGCGGGCACGTGTTTAGAGTTGCCAGATTAATTTCAACCAAAACTGGATTCTCATTAGGATATCAACTTCAAAACTGGACAAAAACTGGACATAATAATTTTGTTGTGTTTTTATATAGAATATTTATAAGGCATACATATTTTACTAAATAATGTGGCCCCAATTGTGTTGTAGTTATATACACCATACCATATATAGATCATATAAACACATGAATAATGTAAATTGGAACAAAATATTCATATTTTGGCAAAATGTTTCATAACTGGACACAATGTCCAGTTGTACCCATGCACTGGAAACTGGACAAGATCATCCAAAACTGGACAATCCAGTCCAAAACTGGACGTCTGGCAACCCTACACGGGTTGTCCAATAAATGAGCACTGTAAAATTAAATATAGACAATCTAATAAATATCGTACTGTGATGTCAAGCCAGTAATAATGCAAACATCTTACTTATTTTTATAATAATTTTTATATTTATTATAATATACAGTTAATTAATATAATAAAACATGATTATATTGGTATAATCGATAAGTCTTAGATTTCGTATAGATTTAATAGTGGTATCTTAACCGAATTAATTTTATAATTTAAGGTAACATTCCTAGGCACCAGAAACCAAGTTTCATCAATATCGGATGATTAGTCTTTATACGGGAAATTTTTAAACCAAGTCAGTCGGAATTATTTTTAAAAATTTAGCTCAAAATATTTTACCAAAAAATAACTTATTTTGAAAGTAAAAATATTTTTGTAAAAGACATGTTTGGAGTTAGTATTTAGTTATTGGGATTCACTATTCGACAATAAATTAGAGCAGTAATCATGACATCAGTTATAACGGGAATCAAATGCGAACCGACCTAACACAGGCCGCCGATCGGGTCGACTACCAATAATTAAGTGGCCACAGTTAGGGCATCGGTCAGAGTTGGCCATTAAATATGATATGATTTTATACATTAGATATTCACGATATTGGAAGAGTAGGGGTATTTTATTATCTCTATTATTGTTTGAGTATGGTCAATTTACATGCGATTTCAAGCGTCGGTAATTACAAAAACAGACCCTATCCTATAGGAATACATTATTCTGCCTGACTTCGGTTAAAACTTTCCCGTATAAAGACTAATCATCCGATATTGATGAAACTTGGTTTCTGGTGCCTAGGAATGTTACCTCAAATTAAAAAATTAATTTGGTTAAGATACCTCTATTAAATCTATACGAAATCTAAGACTTATCGATTATGCCAATATTTACATTAATACTAGGTGTTGATTGCAAATCAACAACATTATCGGCGCACCGGTAGCTAAGTTTTGGGGCGTGAAAAATGATGCCAAAATTGTTGAAAGGTGACAGTATGTAGATGGTAAAATAGAAAGCAGCTATGTTAAGTTGGAATTTGCCAAACGAGCCTATTATGTCTGATACGTGTTTGACCATCATAAGTAAGATTAATTTTTACACAATTTAAAATAATTATTTAATTTTTTTGCGCACAACAGAACTGATGCTGAAAACTGAGTTATAATATGGTTTATGTCAAACGCACATAGACCAATCAATTAAATAATTTTTATATTATTTACATGGTGTTAATTCACAACTTAAATATACGCTTATTTCTAATATAAAACATATGTTTGCTTTTCAAACAACTGATAAAATACAAAATACTCGAACCTAAGCTATACATACTGTACAACAGGCCATATAATCATCAATTAGTACACATCCTGTACATTATTGATTACTTTAGTTCGTATTCTTTATATCAACTAAATTACATGATTAAATTAAAAATAACAATCTTTGTTATCATTACAATATTCATTACAAATGCGAAAATAATGTTGTAGCCAATATTGCTAAACTAGTGATGGCGAGATAGAGGTGTTTACAGGAATTTAAGGGTGGTAACGATACAATACAAAAATGATTCAACACAGATATGCATCAAATTAATACTTTAATCAAAAATTTTATAATTAAATTTAATCGTTGCTAATATTTACCATCAAATATCTCATATATACCACGCTTTACAACAGTTTTGAGACACTTTCACAACGAAATCGGTCTTCAAATGTGAGGAAAGATAACAATTTTTTCACAATTTATCACTAAATTTATCGAATAAGTCTTAAAAATAGTTTTGAGACATAAAAACACACAAAATAATGATTGAAACAAACAATTAATATCACAATTAAATCAATACTCAACCAAAACATGTGTTTGTCTTTCAATATAAGGAGACAAAACAACTCACAAACAGCGATGCTATACGTTAACCACTATTTGAGAAATGCATCAAAGATTTAAAATTTTTCAATATTACTGTTAGAATACTTTCACTTTTATTGTTTTGAGAATTTTAAATGTTTTTGACAACAATTGGTTCTATTTATTATGGCAAATTCATTGATAATCCCATTGTCCCATTGATATACCATTATTCATGTTATTCCTATGCCATAGACTTAGCATTACCCATGTTATTACCCTAAAAACCCATAGATAAGCCCACCCATGTATAAGCCGAATCATAAAATATCAATAGTAAAATGTTCCCATAGATAAGCCGGTACCTATGTATAAGCCGAATTTAATATAACGTAAGTTTTGGAACGTAATTTTTGGGACATATTGGTTTACGTTATGAGTATTATTAGTCATTGACTAGTCGTCTAATTCAGTGTCTGTTTTAATTGAGATTGTAATTGTGATATAATGGCTAAAACACGCAATAAGTATTGCTGAAGAAGCTTCTGATTCTGATGAATCTATCATGGAAACAGATTCAGATAATTTGTAGCATTTGTTTGAAAATTTCACAGTGGAATCTGATGAAGAATTTGATGGCTTTGTTTAAATGCATAACATTATTTTGTAATTAAACAATTTTAATAAATATGATAAGTTGAATTTAAAATTAAAATTGTTTTTGATTAACATATTTTATGAATAAATAAGCCGAACCCATAGATAAGCCGATTCTTTAATTTTTTCATAAAATACACTTTTTTCATTAGATAAGCCGCGGCGTATCTATGGGTTTTTAGGGTAAATAAAATTAAAAATTAGCAATTAATTCATGGCAATCAGCAAACAGTATATAAATAACAAGGAAATGGCAAACACTATGTTATTTGTCAGTGCATTCATAGTATTGAATATTGCAAATATCAAAACCAAAAAAGTTGACATTTCATTAAAAAACCAAAACTTAAGCAAAGAAATAAGCAAATGATGAGATTTGATGCCTTATTATTGAATACGCTATCGATTGTAACGCATTTCGGTTTAGTTGGCACTCAATATAACCGATGCAAAGACATCCCCTATAGTCAAGGGATGAGTGATTTGCTAAACTTCGGGTGTAAACTGGTTCGCGGCGTTTTGACACTTAAATTCAAGAATATATGCGAAGGTCTGCCCTGTCCTGGACTCGGAGCCAACACTGTATGTATGCCTTTTGTGTACAAATTACCGTATTTTTATTACTACTGTTTTTGCTTTTTAATTATAATACCGATTAACATGTAATTTAATACTGTGTTTGTAGTGATTAATGAATTTTACATAAATACTTATTTCGTGCATGTTTATTAGTTTGAGTCAATTAAGTGTAATTAAAAACTTTTGTTTTGTAATTAAGTCTCGAAACGGAAATGAATTAATTATAACTTATAACACAAATTATAATGTATTCAATACTAACGAGTTATTAACCGTCAGATCTGCGCAAACGGTAAATGCATCGACAGGTCGGGCGGCGGTGGGGGTCGTGCCAGGGCTCGAGTGCCATCGGGAGGGGGACGACCGGCATTGTCATCAGCGGACACACCTGTGCGAAGACCACCGCCGCCGAGGCCTACACCTCGTCGACGACCGGCAAAGGGCGCCGGGAGGCTCGACGTGACCATTATATCTGCCTCATTGGCCAATACGGACACAATCATTAACAGCGCGGCCGACGCTTACGTCGTGTTGTGTACGACTTCGGGCGACAAACGCGAGGACACGTCTCAACGGCTGTCAGATCGGGACAACTGTTACTGTCGGACGCGTAAACTGGAAGACAATAACGAGCCGTATTGGGAGCACGAGTGCGAACCCCTGGATGTGAACCGATTCAATCACAGCTCAACTGTCCTAACGTTTGAGGCCTACGATAACGAAGTGATAGCCGACGACGAGTTCATCGCCGCCAACGATATCACCGTTAAGGATGTGATCGACGGCGGAAACAATGGTAAACCTTTTGATTTGGAGCTCTTCGGCCCCTATTCCGGATCTATTACTCTTAATATCACGTGGACTGCCGTTAAGTGATCACCGATTTTGTGAATTATGTTTGTTATTCTTGTTATTAGAAAAGTTTGATACTTTATTTATACAAATACTAATTGAATGCTTTGTAAATTATAATTTTAATTAAAAATTAATTTTAAAAAATACAGTGTATAGTATATTTGTTTTAATAATATAGTATTAAATACATTTTAAAAGAGATGGTTACAAATGAATGCAAGGGATTACAAGTCCAATGTGGTAGCAATTTATATATAGGATTACAAAGACATTTGTTATACAATAGGACTTAAAAATAAATCACTTTCTTTCTTATTTTAGTCGTAAACTAATAATTAAATATGTGTTGAATATATAGTTATATAACACACAAAACCGTCTGTAAATAAATCCAAAGAGTCTGTAATTTAAGTGTATAATTGTGTTTAGAAAACGTAAATAAGTTTTAAAGAAAGTTTAAATTAAACTTATTGTAAAACTCATAATGAATTGGTATATAATTAGCAAATAGTAATTATCTTTAGTAAACATTTCTCTGTAGTAATCAATTTAGTCGACATATAATAGTAATAATAATATGTATTGAAATCGATGCACAAGAATAGGTTTTGCAAACACTTTCTGCTAAATAAATTATTGTCTTTGAAATATATCATAAATTATAGTATTTTCCATACCTTTTCAATAATAAATGCCATGATTTCACTCAATAATAATTAGTATTTTGTTTTATTTTGTCAAATATATCACTCATTCACTCTCTTTATAGAAAGTGTGTTCAACTCCTATAATGTTAATCAATAGCGGGTTTAAAACAATAAAAACAATTAGTAAACAAAATAATTAAATCTAATGTTTAGTTTGCTTTTCAAAGGAAAGCGTTTAATTTGATATATGTTTTGCTGTTTTTGTAAAATAATTATTTTTATGAATAATTTGAAACTTGAAATTTATTTTTTAAATAATTTAAACAATAATTAAATTAACACTAAAAATAAATTCATATTTAAAAGTTAATTGTCTTTTTATTACATATATTTATTTATAGATATAATTTGGAAAATTAATATTATTTTCAAATGAAAAATCACATAAAATTGATTTTAGATAATAATATTGATAACAAACCAATCATTAAGTGATTGACTGGATATTAAATTTCATTTTTATACACAATTTCCTTAAAAATATCGATAATATACCAGAAGAAGAGTTTCAAACAAAACAATTTATGATTATTACATATAATATACATTTAATAGGATAGGGATTTACAGCAATCACATGAACATCACTAACATATATATTAAAAATAATAAATTATTACAAAAATTACACGATATTCTCGGTTATTATTTAGTGTATGACATCTCACACATCGATATAGTGGTTATGGCAGTAAAATAATGGCAATAATGTAATTAAATTGGAAAATAACAGATATTTTTTGCCCAAAAAATATCTATGAAATGAAAACCAAAAATTTATTGTCTATATATAGCGACGAAGACCTGATTTTCATCGCATCGTTTCACTTAAAAGCCAGTGAAACGAAAAATAATCTCATGTTATATAACAGTATATATCTATAGTAAATATATTCATACGAATGGAAAGTAATGGCATTTTTATATAGGAATAAGTTATAATGTCTCTCGATACTTTTATTTTCTGCAAAATTAGCCCTTTATTATTGCCTTAGAAAAGGCAATACAAAAACCCCATAATAATAATAAAGAGAGTTGTTTTCATTATAATTAATTGAAAAATATAGTGTACATAACAATGCAAAAAACGGGTTGACACAAAAAATGTGCATGGATAACTTTATGGCACTGACCAACACATACAACGCTAATTGTTTGCATTGAGAAAAACTATTTTTATGACATTTTTCATGATTACTGTATTATTATTATGATTACTATTATTCGTGTTTTGAGCTATTTTTCTGGGGAATGACTTTTATTTCACAAAAAACTATTAATTTGTAAACTAATTCAATGAGAAATTCTTGTTTTTTCTATTATCTAATCTGATTTACTTTTTTCATACTCTCTCTCTCTCTC
>CAJPIZ010000346.1:2578-22538 GCA_905368565.1 Medioppia subpectinata
ACTCCCGATTTGGCGCATCCCATCTCCAAATTGGCCGCAAACGCCAAAGCGAATGGATATCCCATCGATGTTAAGGTGGGACTCATCGGCAGCTGCACTAACAGCAGCTACGAAGACATGAACAGATCGGTCAGTATTGCCAAACAGGCGATGAAACACGGCTTAAAGTCTAAGTCGATATTCACTGTAACGCCCGGTTCGGAGCAAATCCGCGCCACCATTGAGAGGGACGGACAGGCGGAAGAGTTGCGCAAATTTGGAGCTCTTGTATTGGCCAACGCTTGCGGTCCTTGTATTGGCCAATGGGATCGTAAGGATGTGAAGAAAGGCGAGAAGAACACAATCGTCTCGTCCTATAACCGCAACTTCACGGGTCGTAATGACGCCAATCCGGCCACTCATGCGTTTGTCACTTCACCCGAATTGGTGACCGCACTCGCGATCGCCGGTCGACTGGACTTTAATCCTCTCAAAGACGAACTGACCGGCGCTGACGGCAAGAAGTTTAAACTGGATGCGCCCACCGGTGACGAGTTGCCGTCGCGTGGCTTCGATCCCGGACAGGACACATATCAGGCGCCACCCGTTGACGGAAAGGGCATTTCTGTGGACGTCGACCCCAAGAGTAAACGCTTACAACTGTTGGCCCCGTTTGACAAATTTGATGGAAAGGACTTAACAGATATGGTTGTCCTCATCAAAGTGAAGGGCAAGTGTACAACAGATCACATCTCAATGGCCGGGCCGTGGCTTAAATATAGGGGTCATTTGGACAACATCTCCAACAATATGTTTATTGGGTTTGTTTTTCATGATTTTAATTGATAGTTAGAAATATATAATATTAATAATTATTTTATCAACAATTAGAGCGATTAATATTGAGAATAATGAGGCGAATAAAGTGAAGAATCAATTGACCGGTGAATGGGGTGCAGTGCCCGACACGGCCCGCGCCTACAAAGCAAAGGGTGTCAAATGGGTTACCGTTGGCGACGAGAATTACGGTGAGGGCAGCAGTCGAGAGCACGCGGCTCTCGAGCCCAGACATCTCGGCGGACGCGCTATTATTGTCAAGAGTTTTGCCAGAATTCACGGTATTATAATTGAGTCATTTTTATACATTGAATTTTAATTATTGTTTTTGTTTAAATTGATTGTAATTAGAAACTAATCTAAAAAAGCAGGGAATGCTTCCGTTGACGTTCTCTAACCCTAAAGATTACGACAAAATCCAACCGACGGACAGAATATCATTACTCGATCTGAAGAGTATCGCTCCCGCAAAGGTATCATACATTTTGTATTTTGATTATGTGTTGTATTAACACATTATAATCCCTGAAAAGGCCGTCAAATGCGAAATTAAACATAAGGACGGCTCGAAAGACGTGATTGAATTGAAGCATACATTGAATGATCTACAGATCGGATGGTTTAAAGCCGGCTCTGCTCTCAACAGAATGGCTGAAGTGAAGAAATAATGCACTTTTTTGTTGTTTTTAGCATTTATTCAAATAGTATATTCATTTCATTCATACATAAATTAATTAAATTTAGTTATAATTAGATATAATATAAACTTAGATATAATTATCCTTTTTTTGATAACAAACGTCATTTGTGTTAAATTTATTGATATTTGATATTATATTCAAAGCATTTGTCTTCAAATCAACAAACATTTTGTGTTTTGCTTTTTCACACATTTTTTGCTCATAATTTTTAATTGAATTTAATTTTAATTAAATTTATAAATCATTTATTGTGATAATAAACTCGTGTTTTAAGGAGGACTGAGAGAGTGATAATTGAGTGATTGGTCGCCGATTGTGGTGAGCGATGGTCGAGACGAAGATGCAAAACGGCGGACAACTATCGGCCAGTAATGGCCACAACAAGTCGACCAAAGAAGACATTTTGGCCAATAATGTAAAACTCTATTCATTGCTTCAAACGACAAACATTGAGATCAGTTATGAGGTCTTCTGGTAAGCAATGAGTCTTTCAAATGAGACATTCGTCTGAATATTGACTAATAATTACTAATTTATTATCTGTTGAATGGATTAGTCTTCTACTGAATCTGCTTCGGAGCGGATGTACTCCGGAAGCAGTGTATGTATTCCTGCGCCAAATCGCCAACCATTCAAAGATAATCAAACAGTTGAAGACTCTGAAGAAGAATCAGCTGAAGAACAATCTAAACGCCGACAATAAGACGGCGACCAAACCGTTGAACACTTGATTGCATGTTATATACGATATGAACTGTTTGTTTTGATAATAATGTGCATGTTAATCAGTACTTAACCACTCAATCAATATATTAATTATACATTAATTTTATGAATTGTTTTCTCGCAAAACATTCCGCAAAACTTATTTGTATTTAATTTTAATAATTAAATATTTATTTTTTTCTCGTAATAAGTTTTTATTTTAAATTAGTTTCAAAACAATTGAATTATAGTTTTTTAAGGAAAAAAGCAACAATTGTTTTCAGTTAAGTTTACTTCACTTTATACATTTAATTAAACATAAAATTCTGTAAAAAACCACATTTTATACGCTTTGTTTGTCATCAAAACCAAAACGATATTTATTTTTGTCGTGATTTTTATTCGATTTTGAGTTTGTCGAAAAATATAAAATGTCATATATTATAAAACAAGTAAACATATAAACGAATTAATTATTTATATTATAAATGAATGAATTAATGAAATAAATGACAAATGAATTGTTATTGAGCGTAAAAATTGAATTAAAAAAAACATAAATTACTAAATCATAAACAATAATATTGTTAATGAAAAACAAATGAAATTGATTTTATGGGAGATTTTCGATGATAAATATACATCTATTTCATCATTTTGTACAACAATTAGATATACAGTAAAGTATTTACAATTTATTTTGTTTTTCCGTCAAATATGTTTCAAATGTAATGTTTATTTCAGTCGTTAGAAAACGAGGACAAAATCAATTCAAACTTAACGATTCAATTGATTGAATAGTACTGTATATATACTGCAAAACTATTACTCTATTATAGTTTTAGGATTTGAATGAGTTTTGTGGTAATTTTGACCACAAATTTGTCTTATTGTAAATCATTGATAAAATAACTAAAGACTAATTTGTGGCAAAAATAATTTGAATCACTTTTTATGCTAAAATTTCTTCTCTAATAAACAGTTAATTAAGTGTTTTTAAGCGTCAATACAAAGGAGGAAAAAGTGGATTCAAATTCATAAGAATTATAAAGCAATTAATAAAAGAGGAAAACTAAAAGCAAATTATATGTATGAATGAAATGAAATCATTTCCCACTCGAAGACTCGCTTTTGATGGGACTCTTGATGACTGGCGATGGCGTCGATGGAGTGATTCCATGGTTTGTTATACTGAATATGAATTCTTTACAACCGATCTTAAGATGCGAGCCGTGGTGTAGAAGAGCCGTTCCCTCCCAACCGGCGCCGTTCGGTCCGATGAGTGACGAACAGCTCGACTTACAGGCGCACGACCTATGGCTCTGTCCGGAGCGGGAGCTCATCATGAGTGGGCTCTGTGTCTGAATGGTAACCCTTTCCACGTTTTCAGTGTCGCAATCCTTTCTGAACACTATTTTATTGGACTTCATTTCTGTGCTCTTTTGTGCGTTTTCTTGTGAGAGAAGACAAAATTACCTAAAGGCAAAGAAACCAGAGTTGAAGAGTCGCCTAAAGAGAACTCAACTTAAGAAGCCGGCAAACAACAAAACTTCCCTAAAAGCAAAGGAAAAACTTAGTTACTATCCTTTGACGGTCGAAACGGTCTGTGAGTTTGTGTGCCTCGGATTGTGGACTCTCTTATCGGAGAAGTCGCACGAATACAAGACATTGTCGACAGTAGTTCCGTGTTCTGAATAGTTTATCAGCTCATAGTTTCGCGATGTCTGCAACAAATAGTTATTTTTCAATTAGTAATTCATTTTATAGTAAATTCACTTTAAAAAAACAAAACCAAATGAAACTTAAACATGAAATTTAGACTAAATTGAGATCATTTGGTATTAAATTAAACTCTTAAGAGTAGACTGTTTTGTGTATGAATGAAAGGGCTGTGTGTGTACTGACCTCGTCGTAGAAGATGGCCAAGTGTTTGGGCGACACGAAGTTGCAGTGGCCGTAATCGCCTAACACTACATCACTCTCACTACTGGTGCCGATAGTGAGGGTTCGGTATGACATGACAATTGTAGGTCCGGTGCCTGAAGAGCCGGTGCTAGACTTGATGAGAATGGGACACAACACGGCTCGAGCCCTCACGTCATTCAAACCGATGCGACGAATAGTTGTATGAAATGATGACATTGTGGTCGAGGAGTTGTGTTGACCGCCGCCAACACCGGCGCCGACGTTATGATTACTTTCAACACTTTTATTGTTCAACTGTTGAATTCGCTGAAGAGCCAGCATTCGGATCAGATTGTCGTCCAAACGATTCATGTCGGCTATGGTCTCAATGTTTGCATTCAAACAATTGCTTTGAACTGAGATTCGTTTGTCGGGAGAAGATATGGGCGACGAATACGACTTCTCGCCATTCATTTGAGTCGTCGCTATCTCTTTGTTATCACTTTTTTGGTCCTTTTTTAGAGAGTTATTCATGTCTTCGGATGAATGATTTGTCGGACCATTCATTGAAGTTTGAGAATTGCATTTCACACAACTGTCACCACTTTTGGGCGGCAACTCATTGCCAGAAGTGATGGCTAAACACGAGTTGCTCTTTGAATCAGTTTTGTTTGCAATCATATATTGTGCAGCACTTGATTGAAATGCGATCAAACTCTGGAGCCATTCCTCCTGTTGTTCATGAGTTGGTCTCTCGTAATGACGATCACTGTTTAGGCATTCATTGTCCGCTTCACTCGACGACTCGTTCTTCGTATGGTTTGTGTCATAAATGGATAATTGATTAACATTTGGCAGAAGAGGAGGACGTCTTTTGTACATGTGTTTGATAGCGTCGGGCACTACCACTCTCTGAGTCGGAGGTAAACACACTTTTGTCCGAAACGGAGGATATTTTCGGTGCACTTTCTTCAGGAAATTCAATTTCACGGTGTCTTGAGATATGGGACCCGAGAAGTGGTCCCAGAGTTTGATCCGTTCGCTCAAACTCACAGAATTTAACAGTTTTTGTTCGATAATGGGTTGCGAATGGTTTGGACACATCCAGCGGCCGGTGGGCAGACATGTCATGGGAGGGTCGAGACAGTCCGCGTGCCAAAGGAGTGTACAGTAATCGCATTGAATGAGTGGCGCCTTTCGGCAACTCTTTGAGCACTGATTACACAATTTGACGGGAAATGAAACCAAAGAGTTCTCCATTTCGTGGATCTGCCTCTTGTTGCCATTGCGGCCGCCGTTCACTCTCTTCGAAGTGCCCACCAATGGAATCGATGGCATCATATCGTTGGGCAGTTGGAACTGCTTCGGGTTCAACGATTGGGCCGCTCTCACCAGCAACGAGAACGGCCTTTGGATGTCTTTGCTCTCATCCATCGCTTCCTCTGCCTCTTCGTCGCCGCTCTCATCGTCCGATTCGTCCACTTCTTTCACCAGTTGTTTACACTTCCGGCACAACCACTCGCCCTGAGGCACGTCCTCCTCGTCGAGCGGCGGATCACTAAATGGATTAAAAATAACACCAATTAAGTGACGGATCAGATAAACAATGAGATGACAACTGACTGGCACTGCAGATGGAAAGCGTTTGGACAGCGATCGCAGCACAAGAGGTCTCCGCCCTCGCGACAAGAGTCGCAGTACTCGTGATTCGGTGTTTTGCCAGTCTTTGTCTGTCGGGAAAGAATGGCTCGATTTGTGCCACAATTGGCGCCATTAGTGGCCGAATCGGCGCCCAATGATTGTGTGGTCTGTTGTTGTCTCGCAATCGACTTGTTCTTCAGTTTTCGGCGTCGATTCGGCTCATCACTGGTCGGCGGAGCAGTCAATGCGTTGATTTGCTGCACATTTGGGGCGAAGGAGACAATCAATGGTTAAATGAATGGTTAAGAGAGCGAAGAGTGAGAACTAACTGGCATTAGACCACCGGAAACGTTGAGGTCGTACTCAATGGCGGCCATTGTGTGCTAGTCTTCGGCGGCGTCGATACGGATCAAGTGTTGACGGCTTTTAGGCGTTGAAAGCGAGCGAATCGATGGCCGATATATGGGATCAGTTGTGCGATCAATCGGTCGGCCATTTGTCTCATTAACTCTCAGATCCTTTCTTTGCAACAAACGTCACAAACGACTGCTCGTAAAGTACGTTACAAAGTGGGGGCCATTCATATATACAGTAACACACAATTACGAAAGCCCTCTCAATATGAATACAATTTATAAGAATTTATACATTTCTTGTGAATCACTTGCGAATCAATTGATTGTCTAAATGTGTTATAGAGTAGACGTATTGACAGCACTAATACATAAGTTGTGCCAAATGTGATGTTTGAGACATTAGGGGCACAAACAGTACATCAGTTGTGTTGGCATTAATGTTAAGGTAAGGGGTTTTGTGCGCCAATTCTTGTACAGAATCTGTTGTAACGAATGCACCATTTGTTACATTGTTTTTAACCCCCTTTTCATGATTTACTACAACAATAATAAGTGAAATTAAATTCAGTTATAATTTAACATTTATTTTATTTATTAAATTTCATTCAAATATTTTAGAAATAGTAATCAATAGATAGTATTTAATTAAATTTAGTAGTTCTCAAAAGTGATGACAAATTAATTGCTTATTTTTAAATGTCTTTAAATAATCATTGAATTGGAAAAAATTGAATTAATAAAAGATTTATAAAATCAATGAAGTTTTACACAAATTTATAAGTTATTGGAACTAAACGCAAATAGAAATGAACAAAAATCTTGACAAACTATAAGAAAATAATCAATTAAAAAACATTTCATTAGAAACTAAAACCAAATTTAGATAATAATAATAATTAAAAGTGTAAACAATAAGAGATTATATAATTATTGTGAAAGGGTTTTGAACCCATACTAAAGTCCCTGCTCTCCGTCACCACTCAATCGGATTGCGCCCTCATTTAGATCATTGGCCAGAATGCTGTCTTCGTCTTCATCCTCAGCCACTATTTCATTAGCGATCACTTCGTTCTCTTCGACTAAAGACCTTTGAGTCGTGTCCACGATCTGAACGTTCACTGGATTTGATTGAGTGGTAGTTGTAATAGAATTGCCGTTAATATTGGAGTTAATAGTGTTTCCATTTGAATGAATGCTTTCCGTTTCGGTAACTATCAATTCAGAGGCCGTCTGATCGGCTTCGGCCAACTGGTCATCGGATGACGAGTTGCTATCACTGTTGCGATCGTAAGGCCAACCCGTTGTTGGCGGACGTGTTGACAGAATCGGTGTCTTTGGAGTGACAGCCGCTGTATTTTTAACCGATATCTCAGAAGAGCGGCCCTCAGCTGCCATTAGTGGGCGAATCAATTCCGATCCGCTGATCAATGGATGGCCAAACTGTTCGCTATTATCAGCTTTGGACGAGAGTTCCAGAATCTCTTGGTTTCTGGGCTTCTTCCTAATGGCACCACTGCTCGCAGGGATGTGTAAAGGAATCGCTATGTTTTGGGATCGCGAAGACGATGGAGTCGACGGTTGCGGCTGACATTTACCACCACTACTACTATCGCTCTCATCGGTCGGCAATTGATTGTTGACATTCGCAACGCCGGCCACAACACCGACCCCTCCGACAGCTCCGCCGCTTAGTTCGTCGTCTTTGTCGGCAGTGATCACTAAATTTGTCGATTTCTTCCTCTGTGTCTTCACCACTGAAGCGAACTTATCGTCGCTTTCGATCAGTTTCTCCAGAATCGAGAAAAGGGCCGCAAAATTGTTTGAATCAGAATTGGTTTGCGTTTTGTTGGCCATTAAGTCGGCGTTAAATTGTGGTAAATTTTGTTGTTTCTCCGCGTGTTCTGCGCACTGAACATGTGATGGCACGTGACTAGCGTTGGCCGCCTTGTGGTACGCGTGGCGTGAGTTGGGAGACAATCCCTTCGCTCCTCCGCCGGTATCGTGCGATTGATTGGTGTTTTGGTGAACCATTTGGTGATCACTCGCAGTCATAAGCGGCGGCGAAACCGTCTGGTTGTGAGTGAGGGTCAGATTCTCATTGGTCTTACTATTGGCACCGGAATTGGCGCTCAATTTGTTTTGTCGGGAATAGCTCTTGAAGTTATCCCAGTAGTTGTTGGCCCGAACTCCGGGCACCACCTGATTGTTCAGTGCAGTCATATTGTGGACATTTGATGTGTTGTTTCGCATTGAATTCATGCCAGAGTTCTGGTAATGAACCGAATTCTGACCAATCAATGAATGATTGGTCGGATTGCGGCTATTGTTCATATAGTGGTGAGACGTGTGGTTCTGGTGATGGCGTTGGGGTAACGGTTGGGGTATTGGCTGAGAGTGGTGTTGAGGGGGAGGCGGCGGCCCGTGTAGTGGTGTTTGGCATTGGTTTTGTTGGTTCTGAAGCCATATGATAAGCATCTGTTGCTGTTGAAGGATCTGATAGTTTTGCAAAAGCATTAAATGGAAAAATTGATTGTTTACACAATTATTGTTTCCATTAATATTCATATTATTATTATTAGTGCTGTTCTGTTGACTATTATTGTGGTTTATATTCATATTTGATGTCATGTTTGCGTCTGTATTGACATTAGTATAGGTCTGGCTCTCGAGAGTGGGTAACATAGTCTCAAACTGAGACCGCATTGAATCAAACTGTGATCTCATCGATCGAATCAGATTACCATTCATTAGATTGAATGACTCTTCGCTATTGGACTCACTTTCGTCTACATCTGTATTATAACCCAAATTATTATCACAAAAATCCATAGTATGTGAAGGCATCACATGTGGTGGTTGTGGAGGAATGGCGTTCATAACCGCATTGGTGTTAACATTCATATCCAAATGATTGATGTCATCGATATTGCGTGGAATTACATTCTTCTGGTGCTGTGAATGAGTGCCGGAGATGTGATTATTGGCCATCGAGTGATGATTTGGTGGCAATAGTTTTGGCTGCGTTTGCGTTGAATGAGAGACCAAACTCTTGCCAATTGTCGACGATTTGGTCATATTATGGCTTCTGGTGTGGAATTTGGTCTGAATGTCGTTATTTGAAGACTTGACCACTCGTTGTGAGGACTCGTTGTTTACAATTGAATCCCTTTTCACTTCTTTGATATTATTCTCCATCTTTTCGATACTCTTCATCAGGTCTTCCACTTGTTTGAGCCGTTGTTCCGCTTCTTGTAGTTCTTTGAGTTTACTGTAGAGACTATTGGCGTCGATATTGGATATGTTGGACACGTTTGACAGCAAAGAGTTGGCCATCTCTTCGCCGCTGCCATTCCTCGGCGCCGACGGCTGTCCGGCAAACGCGGATCCAATGATCGGCTGCGACGACGACGAGGGCTGCGCTGAAGACATGATGTGATTGTGTCTCTGAATCTCGTCCTCTTCGGAGCCGTCGGCTTCATATCGTCGTTGGATTCGGTTGTGAAGACTCTGATGGAGGCGTTGCTGTTGTTGTTGTGGTTGCGATGACTGTTGCGGTTGTCTCTCGACGTGACCATTGCTTTGCGACCCATTGTTGCCGTCGGCGGACAACAAGTCGTTGATTCGGTTGTATTTATTCATCGTTTGGTCACTTCTTGGATGCGATCACACCTTAAGACTCAATTCACTCATTCATTGAGTCAAACGATTGGATTGTTTTGTGTTTTGTTGTGCTTTTGGTTTGCATTTCATTCAACTCTTCAATAAATAACGCATACATTGAGCGCCAAATTCAACACAATTTACTATTAAAACCAAGAATTCAATACAATTCAAAGTTTTAATCATTTTTATGACTTTGACAATCAATTGATTGTCTGAAGTGATGTCCAAATGGCTATAATTGACAATAAAACAGTCCATGAAGTGAACGAATGGCTTCACAAGTGTACCAATTGTGGCAAGTGATGATTTGTCCTTCAATTCTATACAATACAAGTTTTAGTCAATCTTTTCATTTAAAAAATCACTTAATTTGCAGTCAATTTGTTATACAATAAGAAAATCCAATGAAAAGAAACAGACATTTAATCGCATTTATTGTTCAAAAGATCATATTTTGTCTACAATTTCTTGTCATATAATGTCTTGTTTTATAACTTTCAGTACATTTATAAAACTTCTCGAAATCATAATAATATTAGTTTTTTCATATATTTCTCTCTTTAAATAAAACATGGATTTAATTTGACGGAAAAAACAAACAAACAAAACCTTATTTAGTTATATATTTATATAATAAATGAATCGCTTATTAATTCTACTATTTTTTCATTTCAATTATTATAAAAACAATACTTTTTAGAAAATTTATTTCGAAATTATATAATAAAACAACAAAAATATAGAAATTAAAGTGAAAATTATTTTCATCTTCAATAATAAAACTTAAATTTATAGAAAAAATTTTAATTTTTGAATAATAATAATAATAAACAATCCATTAATTCTTGATTCTTCTGTAATTCTCTCGCTTTTTATAATAATTTTAGTTCTTCTATTCCTCTTCAGTCTTCTACTTCTCTTTACGACCAAATAATTTGCTTTCATTCGCTCTTCACATACAATAAGTTAAAACAATTCAATATAAACGTCAAAATTAACAAAAATAATTGTTTTATTCAATCAATAACTGTCTTCTAAAATGAGTCTTCAGTGGCGATGATATAGACATCACTGTCTGTATTATAACTTATTATTATTATTACTGAAATCGTTTACACGTTTAATATTACTTTTACAAAAAGAAAGTCAATTATATTATGATTTCATAGAGAAAACACATTTTCCCGTTTTGGATATTCAGTTCATTTAAATCTCTATTCACCACAAAATGTGTGGCAAAACAAGACATTTGTTTTGTCGATAAATAGTATATAACTATATATTCATAGATAGATCGATGAGTGAATCGACTCGAATACCGAGCGGACATATCAACGAAAAATATATTTATATATTATATAATAGTAATAATTTGTATGAATAGCGAAACCAATTAATAAAACCAAACAAAACTGAAAGACAATGAAAATAAAAACTCATTCATTGGTTTCGGTGTTGTGTTTAAGTGATAGATGTAATCGATTTTCGCACTAAAATAAAGGTCACTTAAGTGTAAGTTTTCAATTAGTTGTCAGTATTTTTTGTTTAAAAAATCCAATCCTTTGATTCACAACTTAATTAAGAAAAATGGAGACAGAAATAAGTGAATCGCAGGTCTGTATTGTGTTTGTGTTTTCAATGAGTTGTTTTGGTTGACAAATGGATGAGATTTTTGTTTTAGAAAAACGATAATTTGCTTTTCTTGGGATGATATCAATGATAAAACAGTTTATATAATATTTTTTTAGTTATCAAAACGTTTCTCTCAATTAAGGATTGATTTACAAAATAAATGTAAAATTAAAAGACGCGAAAAACACGACTCCAATGCGTTTAAGTGAAAAAAGTGGCACAAAATGCTTATTTTACTATTTGACTCGTTTCATAGCTCCGGTATTTGTAATCACTTTTTGCGTTATCCCATGCTATCAATGAAAAAATGTAATTTATAATTAAATTTTGTCAATATTCAAGAGAGAGAGAGAGAGAGAGAGAGAGAGAGAGAGAGAGAGAGAGAGAGAGAATACTAACCCTTTTTAATAAAACCAATAATGTGTTCATAATTGAAACTCTTTTTGTCGACATCGATATACATGAGTTCAACGCGGCTTAGTTTAGGGCTAATCGCACGACCGGTCGCTTCGGGACTAGTTTTAATCGGACTCTTCGCCTATCGATTCAAACATTTCATATAAAATGTAAATTTTATAACAAAACAAATCATACCTTTATTTCTGAAGCATTTGGTGTCTCATTAAGTAGAGTATCGTTCTGTGGATTCTGTGGGGTTTGGGGTTCAGTAGAGTTCTGCTCAGAATTGGCACCTAAATAGTCATCAAAGAAGCCGAAAGTAACGGATCCGATATCACTCAATGGCACGGATTCGGAATAGTCACACATTATGACAGCGGGAACTGTCGACCCGTCTGTCTGTTCAATAGTTGTCACTTCATTGTCTGTGTTCTTCACTGTTTCACTAAAAAGGCACTCATTTTGTGGCTCAATGTGAGGAACGGGAGTATTGGTCATAGATGTGGGAGCACTGCATGAATCACTGGTCCGTCTTTCGGCCGTACTCTTGGGCTGTGGCGGCGAAACCAACGCTTCAATCATTTTGGAGTTATTCGGCGAGGAAGGGGTCGAGACGTCGACCACTGGTGGGAGCGGGAGGTCTAGTTGGGGGAAGTCTTGGTATTGCACTGATAGCGGACTATTCACTGAATTTGTGGCAAACATCGCGTCCATAGAAGATCTTTTATGAATACCAATCGACGAGAGGCCAAAGTTGGGAGTCTTAGCGATGTCGGCGTACGAGGCCTTCGGTGTCGATGATATCGACGAAGCGGTGGTTCGTGTGTCAGAATTGCCGGTCTCTGTGTTCAGCGATTCGTTACGAATAGGCATCGAATGGGAGGACAGCTCTCCGTCCGAATTGTAGGCCGAGTTGTGTTCGGAATGAGGCACTGATGACAACGACTTGCGACGACTGCACACAGAGCTACTGTTCTGACGGCGCCGATAGTCATCCATGTATTGATATTCGCGTTCGCTTTCATACCCTCTCTGTCCGACTCCCGAAACAGTAGACGACGACGGAGTGGTCGACGTCGACGATTGCATTGACTGAGACTTATTCATCATCTGGTTATCAATCCGTCGCTGAAGACCTTTGCGTCGTTTGAAATGTTTACTCTTAGGTGTGACGAAACCCTTCTCGCGGTCCGCCATCTCTGAGTCGGAAGCCGTGCACAACAGGTCAGCGCTAATGCCGGAGCCCATCATGAATGACGACGAATTCAATGTTGTCATCGATAGTTTCTCCTCCTCTACCTCTTCGTCTTCCAAGTCGTTGGAATTCAACGCTGTTTTGCCTTTAGATTCGGTGCTGGAGTTGAGAGGACTAGTGGTTCCGTGTGTTAGAGAATCAGTTCTTTGAGCAAAGAATGAGTGTTTGTTAACACCATTCGCTTCATCGCTGCTGAAGGACGACGAAGAAGTCGAGAGAGGAATGTTTGGCAAAACACTACTCTTATTGTTTTGGGACTGATTTGCGGTCACATTTGTGGAGCCGTTCTTTCGTTTGGAAACACTGTTTGCCATCATTTGAAGGCTTTTCTTCTTCGTATTGTCCTTTACATTAGTGTTTGCGTTCACTTCACTCACAGATGACTTGACTGTCTCGTTGCCCGAAGAGTTGATCAGCGCTTCCAAAGCGTCCACATCTTCTATGTAACCGATATAACCCTCGATCTCTTCGGCCAACTTTGTCGGCAATTCTTTAGTTTTCTTTTTCTTGAAATTAATTGAATTTCTGACACAAAAAACGAGTGTTTGGTTTTGGGGATAGAAAATGGGTGTTAATAATGAAGGTTTGAAACAGAGATTACTATATAAAGGAGTGAATGAAATGATAAATACCTGTTTGTGGGGTCTTTGCTGGTGATGGAGGAGTAGGTTTGGTTACTATTATTATTATGATTGGCTTGAGACAGATCTAAAAGCCAAAAAATTTGACCTAAGTATCAATCAATTGCATAACAAGAGGTGTCGTTTGAGTTACACTAACACTACACATGAGTTACAATTATATTCATAGCAATAAATACCTGAGTCTTGGTTTGTAAGCGAATCGTATGGTTTGACCGCATCTATGCCTAACAACAATATGGATCGGGTGTTAAATGTTATGTAGTGTTAGTATAGGATTCAAAATACAAACGAGCAGTTAATATACAACATCTAACATCACAGCAAATCACTGTTTTATTTCTGTTTTGACTCATATTTCTATACAAACCTTGAAATTGATTCAATTTGCTGCTCTCGTCAGACGCGCAACAATTCATACCGTCTTTCGCTTCATAATCACAGCTATGGTTATGGTTTACCACTCGTTCGGCGACACCTGTCTTGATATCGTCCCTCGTGTTGACGGCTTTGAGACCTAAGTTCATAAACGTGTCGACAGGACTGTTATAGCCCGTCGAGTCGCTCGTGTACTCAACAATTTGGGCCTTTTGTCTCAAATCTCTCATTTCGATGTATTGGGGCTGTTGTTCACATACAGGCGCACACCTATTGCAGAGTGGGGTACAGTTTTTATCACATGAATCCATATTATGGTTAACAACAGATTGAGTGGCAAAACACTCGTGAAAAGTACGACTAGAATTGGTTGGCGGCTCACAGACACCCGACTCATCGCCGGCCGCCTCTGCGGTCACGGCTGTGGCGCCCGTCGATGAAGTAGTGGTCATCTGTTGAGAGGTATGCCCTTTATTAAGGCTTTTATTGCGGGCGCCTTTCAATGAGTTCGGTATCGGTGTCTGACTATTAGTTCTCGTGTCGGCCACTGATGACACTTCACTCATATCTTCTTTATTTGAATTATTATTACTGTTATTATTATTGTTATAAAACTGAGATGTGATGGAGTTATGGCGGCTTTGGACCAGTTTGCCGGCGCCGCTCCTGTTATGATTGGCACCGATTGACCGCATTAATGATGGCTTGAAGTCGGACTCTGTGTGGAAACTACTGGCACTCATCAAGTCTTGCAGCGATTGAGACGAGTGAACGGCCTTTCCTACGGCTGCGGCGCCGTTACTCTTCTCGGCATCCTTTGAACTGCTTCTCTGTAAACGATGTTTTCGATGATTGCGCGAAGGGTTGGGCGCCGAAGAAGAGGCGGTCGATCTCTGGATGAAACGCGTCAATAGTTTCTCCGACTTCTCTTCTTTAAATGCATTTTCAGCATTCAATCGTTGAACTAATGGACACTTCTCTCTGTCGGGCACCGTGTGATCAGTCAACTGATCCAACACATCCTTCAGTTGCTCTTCGGACAAGTCTCGGGTCTCATCGGTGGCACAACTTTTGCCCTATAAATCAATGACAAGACATTTAAATACAAATTATTGTTTAATATTAACAAAATTAATACAACAGAAAATATTTACTTTTTTAATTCACATTAAAATTGGTTTTTCTCTATAATTCAAAACACATTTAACTATTGAATGAAACGCTAAACTAATAGATAAATAATAAAATGAATACAAAATTTCTACGAATGGTATCAAATTGATTGTCGACTAAAATAGAGGTCATATAAGTGTATAAAAAGACTGAAAAACATGTGTAAAGAGTGAGAGAATAGGACTAAAAGTGATAAACAATTTGTAACGTTTGACTCAAACATTAGGGAGTCTTTTGACATAAAATCTACGATTAGTTTTCAATAATGAGATAATATATTGAACCACACATTCATGGGACCAGTTATGAGGGGTTAAGTGGGCATCAAATCATACAACACACAGACACACAACTAATCCAATTAGTCCTCAAATCAGATAACAAAATACAAGCAATGAATTGATTTAAAGGCAAACATTTGTTTTAAAGCTAACATACATTGAGGATGACTACCATATCTAAACAGTACTGTAAATCTCATTCACTTTTAATAATGATTGAAAAACTCATGAAATGTTGAGACTTAATGCTAAACTCAATTCAATTTTGACGACAACTCACAAAATTCAAGGATTTTTCTCTCGATTCACATAAATGTGACACAAATTTCTTCATTTATTTATGATTTTTATGCGATTTTTCACTCAAAATACAACAATTCATGCATTTCTTTACGTATAACACAAATATTATCAAAAACTAAAGTTTTTATATTTCAATCAAATGGCAAACAATTAAATGTTATTTAATTATTAATTGATCGCAATATTCATTAATTTGAAGCAAAAAAGCAATAAATTTTTAATATTATAAATAAAATATAAGTTCTGAGTACTCTCTCTCTCTCTCTCTCTCTCTCCAATTATTATCTAATATATTCATAAATCAATTAACTGTTATAACAATCAATTGTAACCAATCATATCAACCGTAATATACGGTATAATTGGGTCTTGAATTCAACACCAAATCATTAAAACAATAATTAAAAAATGTTTGTTTTATAAAACCCACCGTTAATTGCACTGAAGAAATACACAACAAAATAGTGTATAACTGTATTAAATGGTCATAAAAATCAATACCTAATTATTGCAAAACTTTTAATAATAACCCAAACACACAGTTATAACGAAACGATATATTAATATAAAAAATAATTTATAAATTATTAATAAAAGAAGAAAACAAAGAGGAAAACGAGTGGAAAAGTAATCATTTGCGAAATGAATGAATAAATTGTTACGATATTTACATTTTAGGGGAAAAACCATTTGCTATTACTTTTAATAAATACCAATTCAATAGCGATTGTGATTATAAATAACACAAAAAATTTAAACAACAAATCATATGATATTTCTTTAGGCGATAAAAAAAACACACATTAAATGGCATTTAAAATGAAATGAAATTAAAACTAAAAATACTCACAAATTCATGATTTTCTTGATTACAAGAGTTGTCTATCATTTCAAAAACCAATCGTTAATCGTATGAATCGTTTTTGATTTAATATGTTTGGTGTGAAAGACAGACACTTAAGCCATACATTTGTGGCCACAAAATGAGAGACCAAATCAAAGACACGGATCAGTTGTCGCGTTGATCCTCACTAGTAAACAGTCATCGGGAGTGGTGTTTGTGGCGATTATCACTCGAGTTGGTCACCGATTGGTGTGTTTGCGGTCAGCACTCGGGCATAGAGTCAATGATAGTGTGTTTGAATGGCAAGAATGTGGTCAACGGATGAGTGGTTCGGGAAATGCAATCACAATAATAATAGTGTCTTTCGTGTGGTTTGTATTGTCATTACTAGACATCCATTTTTGATCCAACAGTCAGTCAATCATACAGTCATACAAACAGAGCAGTAGTACTGAACAGCACTACCCATACATGCCATACATGTACTCCACTCACTATACAGCCATCTGTACACCACTTCCACAACACATCCACTCCTCTCTCCACATCTCTCTGAATGTGAGTTTGAATTTCAAGTTTTGACAACTTTTTTATTTTTCACTTGTGTTTCAGTGATTTGTTCACAAAATATATAAAATGGTCAAAACATAGGCTTCGGTTCAATTAGATGAGACAATTGTCACCCATTCGTTGGTCACTGGTGTTGGCCGTAGTGTCACATTTGGCACCGCCTTCGCGGGCGTTAAGCGGATCAGTTGTTTTGGATTCACTCACTTTTGATAAGGTTTGCCAAAGAGTTTTACCCATTACTAAATTGTTAATTGATTTGTTTGTGACCACAGGTTGTGACCAAATTCAAGGCATCGTTAGTCAAGTTTGACATTCAGTATCCATACGGAGAGAAACACCAAGAGTTTGAGAAAGTGTCACAATTGGCCAAAACGGCCCCCAATTTACTGATAGCCGAAGTCGGTGTCCATGAGTTCGGCGATAAGGAGGGCATGGATTTGGCCGCCAAGTACTCCATCACCAGAGATGACTTACCGGTGATTAAACTGTTTGTAAACGGCGTGACCGACGAAGCCGTCCATTACGACGATGAGTTCAAATCGGATCCAATTATACGATTCATACGAAGACATTCCGGTATAAGAATACCATTAGAGATGTGTTTAGAAGAGTTGGATGATTTGGCCCAACGTTTTATGGCTGAGAAGGCGAGTGATCGACAAAGACGTGATGTCTTGGATGCGGCGCAACGACTCATGAATAAGTTGAGTGATGGCGAGCGCAAGAAATGGGCCGACATTTACATACAATTCATGGCTAAAGTGATCGAAAAAGGGGATCAATTCATCGCCACCGAGACCTCAAGACTCGAGGGAATAGTTTCTCAAAAGTTAACTGATATTAAACGCAAAGAAATTAAAGGAAAATTGAATATTTTGTTAAGTTTTACCACAAATTCTGTACAAAATGATCGTAAAAATGAACTTTAAATCCGATTCTGTGTCCAAATATTATGCGTTAATTAAAATTTAATCCCAAATGTTGTTTCGATTCTCATATTTACACATAAATAGTAGACAACAAATATTCTCAAGTATTTTATCATAAAATCGAGGGTTTATTTAATTATATTGATTATTATTAATTTATTAAATTGATCTAGGAAACTTTCTGGAATATGATAGTAATTTTTTGAGCACAATTTGTTTTTTATTTAAATTTATACCATAAATGTTTAAAATCTGTATTTTTTGTAAAGCATTTACCGTTAGACTAAACTTTTTTGTCAATTATTTAGTTTCAAACTATGTTTACGTTTAGAAAATAAATAAATAAAAACAAGATTTTATTTGAATAAAAAATAAGAATCTATTTTAAATTATTGTTTTAAGTAATTATAATAATAATAATAATTGTATTGTCTATTGAACTAAACAATTGTTTTTTTTTGCAATCTTAGCGATAATTGCGAGGAATGAAGAGACAGAGAGCGGGGGAGAGAGTGAGGGGTAAAACAATCACAATTTTCAATATAATTATTATAAACAGTTATAAAATAAATTGCAATTTAAACAAAACATTTCTTACAAAATTCGTACAACTTTTGCCATCAAATCAATCAATTATTTAAAGCATTTTTAAAGAGAAACAAACAAAACTAATCAACTTTTTTGTTTCTAAAACTATTGTATTATATAATCTTCGATAAATTAACTTACATTTTGTTTTTTGTAATCATTATTTTCACAAATTATGTTTAAAATCAATATTCAGTACAAATATTTGAAAATACAATAAACAGTAATAGAAAGTAAGAGAGAGATAGAGAAGAGAGTAATGATTAAAAAGGATGGTCTCTATTAACCGGTGGTAAACAATAGCACAGAAATTACAATTAATAGTAAATGTAATTAATATAATATACATTAATATAACTTATTATTATTATTATTCACTTAATCGTCGCTTTAGTGCAAAAAATCAGTTCAACGCTATTATAATTGACATCTCATTGAATTACAATTAATAGTAAATGTAATTAATATAATATACATTAATATAACTTATTATTATTATTATTCACTTAATCGTCGCTTTAGTGCAAAAAATCAGTTCAACGCTATTATAATTGACATCTCATTGAATCGGTTGTTATTTTTGATGAACAACTCTGCGAACAATAAGCACAAGAAATCGTACGCAAAAGTTATACATATCTTATATTATATATATTTAAAACTAAAATGTGGTGTCATTTTCATTAATTAGTGTAAATCATTATTAATTATATATAAAACACAAATCAATTAATCATTTGTTTTAAAATTATTTACAAAATATATTATTTCAAAGCTATTTCAAAGACTTGAGATGAAATTGGATTTTGTTTTGTTGTTTCGTTTATAGTTTTTCGGGAGAAATAAAGAATTGATTTAAAATAAACTGTTTTTTATGTTTTGTTTTTTATATATAATATTTATATATATTTCAAATATTATATCAAATTAATAATCGATACGTTAATTAAATAATATCTCATTTTCCACAACAACCGCCCGATTGTTGCGGGTTTTCACTCAAGTCTACACCTCTGCGGCCTTGACCTGAGCCGCCACTGCCGGCGCTTTGATCGGTTTTGGGTAACTTTTTGGCGATCGCCAGAAATATGTCGTTTACATTCATAGCTGTCTTCGCCGACGTCTCCATGAAAAGCAATCCATTCTCATCGGCGTAGGCCTGAGCCTCGTCCGTCTCGAC